>CM070708.1:5917063-6219563 GCA_036346265.1 Melocanna baccifera
GAAGCCGGACAACCTCATTGAAGAAAATCTGAGCCACGGAACCCGCTGTATAAGGGTGAGATAAAAACAGAAAGTGTGCATACTTGGATAGCCGATCCACAATAGTTAGGATGACTTATTTGCCATTGATCTTCAGTAACCCCTCAATAAAGTCCATAGATATCTCCGACCATATGTGCTACAGAATCTCCAAAGGTTGAAGAAGACCTACAGGATGCAAATGTGCAGTTTTTGTCTCCTCCAGGTGAAAGCATTTAGGCCCCTAAAAATTAGTTTTGACAATTAATAACGATTTATGAATATGGGACTAATATGTTTGTTGAAGATTGCTTAGGTTAAGTCTCATAAGTGCACATATATCAAAAGCGAGTTGCATACGAAAGAAAGAAAAGGAAATCAAGATGGATCAAAAACAAAGGTACAAGAAATATATGATCTCTTTTTTCATATTTTACCGGTCTTAGGAAAAAGGTTGCAAGACCGGATAATAGGATAATCGTCGTACTATTAAGAGAGATCATGGAAAGTAACTTGATAGCATAATCATTTAGATTGATCATTGGCACTTGATAGCCGTCAAGTGAAGCGTGATCTTTTACTCTTGGTGCTTGCCGACATTTAGGCGGCCTGGTGGTTGATCGCGAGGTGATATCTTCAAAAAGCTTGTGAAGAGGCTCGAATAAGATTGTGAGTGGTTCGGTGCTCGCCATTTCCGGAGAGGAGCAAGAGCAATCAATAGTGGATTGAGAAGTTGAGGTTGAATTCGTGTAGCCGGTCCAAGAACGTTTGGGCTTTCCTCAACGTGGATTAGTGAAGATCGGCAAGTCTTCGATACCACGGGAAAAACTTCTTGTGTCTACTTGTGGTTATTTATTATCTTCTCTTTAGTGTTTACATTTATAGTTTTGCAATTGTCAATATTGTCATATACTCTTGTACTTGAAGTTTAATTGCAATCATTAGTTCTTGTGGTGCCTTAGAATTACTAGAATTGAGTAGGTTGAAATCAATTAATATTCTTGCCTAGAGATCACTTGTTATAATTTATTTTAAAAGACGAAAATTTTTAGAACCTCTTATTCACCTCCATTTAGTCGGTTATCCTTCATCCTACACCAGGAAATGCTAGGTACTTCTACAACTAGTATATAGGGTATATTCTTTTTGGCTACGGCTTATGACTTTTGGCTAAATTTTTTTATTTTTAGCTATTTGCGACAGAGATTACGGAGAGAGATACTCGCTTGCGATTTTGGATGGTACAGATGTTGGGCTTTTAATGTGTACTATAATTAACTTATAGACTTTATCTTAAAAAATACTCCGTTTAAAAGTTAGATATTGTAGCAAAAGCTAAAAACCGTTTTAAGAAACTGAAAAGAACAGGCGCTTATCTTGCTCATGTATTCATAGTAGAAGTTATTCATAGTAGAAGTATATTTAGTAAGGCAAAAGTAAAACCGTAATAGCTCATCATCTTATAATTTTTTTGGTAATGGCCAATTTTTCAAAGGCATCATACCCTTACACACGCCAATGATTCAATTGCAGCCACTTACATAGCAAATTACTTTGGACATCAAATTATCATCAAGAACAAGAATAGAGCCGCATGCCCTAAATAACCAAGCCAGTTTTGCGCCAAGAAGCACAACTTCCTAAGCCCTAATGCAGCGAACACTACAAGTAACCAGCCTCACAATATGAATCACAAAGACATAGAGGCGGATGCACCTTGTGTCCCATGGCGCATGCTAAAGAATCGAAGAACCCTAGGTGACAAGCTGCCCGTGGGTCACAGCACCAAAAGCGCGCATATTTGCAACCAATAATCCAGTCACGGAAGCGCAAAGGAACCGAAGGGGATCGGAAAGATCCAATTGCTCACAACACAAATTAAAATTAGGGAAGAGCGAAACCAATCAATCGAGGTCGTGAAGCTTACCAAGAGAAGAAACCCTAGTCCGGATGGACGGATCACTAGTAGGGGGGCCGCAGGAGTATACGGAGGAGGAAGCGTCGGAGAAGCTCCCCGCCGGCGGTTCCCGAATGGGTTGGAGGTCTGCAGCCGGAGAAAGAAACGATGGGGGTTGGCTGCGCCAGGCCGGCAGCGGGGGCAAAAGGGTTTTGATACTTGGGCTGGGCTTCCGGTTCTACGATCGAACGGTCTGCGAGGATCTTTCGGCCGTGCGATCGCGGGATCAACGGTAGTCACCGGCGGGAGGAGGTCAGTTTCTTGGGTGAGATACTGAGGTGGGAGAGAGAGCCAGAGAGGAGGGGTGAGGAAGTCGCCATTAGCAGGTAGGGAGGAAAGGATCGACGTGCCTGAGAAGTTGAGCACTGGCTCTCGCTGACCGGTGGGTCCGCGAATTCGTGGTCCTATGGGTCAGTGAAGAAGTTGGTATTTTTCATGGGCTCTAAAAAAACTCAAGACTCGTGAGCTGTGTAAGTTCGACTCGCTCTAGACTTAATACAGGTTCCAACTCTAAATGAGTTGAGCTTGAGTTTGATGCTGAGCTACGAGCTTCAATGAGCCGAAGTCAAATAGCTCGTTAGAGCTCGATTTGAATTTGAATATTGATGCATATTATAACTCTTCCTGAGTTTACTCGAGGTGAACTTAAACTTAAGCTTTTTTATTGTTTAAAGTAAGTATATATTAAATTATTTTAATATCGAATTTACTTGAGTCGGACTCGAGCTCTAGTTTTTCTTATTGTTGAAAATTAGTACATATTAAATTATTTTGACTGTTAGCAAGTTTACCCGAGTTTAGGCTGAGCTGAGTTTAAGCTCGAGCTTAGATCCAAGCTTAGACCCTAACTCAGACTCATTTAAGTTCGGCTCAAGTTTCTACCGAGCTTGAGTTTAAAATGCTAGACTCACTTTAGCTCGATTTATTTATAGCCCTATCACCGACGGTCGGAATGAGCTCAGGCCCACGTTACAGGGAGAGGAAGTAGTGAGGAGAATGTGGAAACTGGAAAAATAGTTTTTCTTTTTAACAATTGAGAGCAAGTAATCGAAACACACCCTAGAGTTTAGCACTTTGCCCCTTTCGCAAGTTGTTCCTTTCGAGTTGAGTTTAAGTTTTTTTCTGCAAGGACGATATCTTTATTCATTCACTCAGAAAGTGGTTTACGGCCACTGCATGTGAGCTCAATAATATTTTTTTTTTTGCGATGAGCTCACTAACATTAAATAGCTAGGGGCCTAGGGCCATGGGAAAGCCTATAGCATTCAAAACGAATTACTCTAAAATTATATGATACTTCCATATTATGGGTTACGAATAGAGTTGAAAGTTAGGTCGTGCTGTGCCAGCATAATCTGGGCTCATCGTGCTTTGGCCCGTTTCGTGCTGTGCCGGCTTGGCATAGTCACCCCACTGTGTCATGCCATGCTGGTTTGCCTCGTCTCCGGTTAGACCCAAGCACGGCCTAAAGCCTACCGTGCCAGCGTTCGTGCCATGCCACCCCAAGCCTAGCCCGAAGTAACTGTACACGATGAAAATGGCAGCAGCCGCCATCTTCCTTTCTCTCATATTCGTCTCATTAAAAATTAGTTAAAACTGAATTAGTTGCATAAAAATATGTGTAGGTAAATATTTCGGGGGAAGAGTCTACCAAAGATAGTGTGGAAATGGCAAGTGTACAATATGCTAGTCTTGATGTTAGAAAGGTCCAGAAGTTTAGAGCTGCTATTATATCTGTTAAACCTCAAACTAACAAAGTAAAAAAAATGCAATTAGCAATAGTTGCATGTAAAAACAAAAATAGCGCCATCCGGTCAAGTACCTTGTGTCTGCATATGTGTAATGAAAGTATAGCCCAATAAGTTATGTGTGTATGATGTATTAAGGTGTTAACCAATATTTTGTATCTATATACATGCATGCATAATTTCAGACAGGGTAATCAAGCTTAATTTCTATATGATACTCGTCGCTTGACGTTATTTTCTTAGTATGAGAATGTGTGGCTTATTTACGAGGTAGGCTCTGCCTTTTATTGATTTCTGGTTATTTATCGATTAAACATGATTAAATGGATGCACGTATAAACATAATAATGAATATTAGGTCGGGGGGTTACTCAAAAAAATTCTTCCTTCTTAATACTATTGTTTTTCTCGTATTTTAGGACGCGCATGATTCGACTAGCATTATTTAATTGCGAAGCACAATTATATGGCGAGATTTCTATGATTCACCGCTTTTAGCAAAGCTTCCTAGATTTAGCAAGATTTAATTTGTAAAATTTTATTTTGGCCTAATTTTAGTTTTCTTCTCTTCTCTTCTCTTCCCTTCCCTATTTTCTTTTTTCTTTTTCCTTTCTATTTCTTTTCTTACCCGACCGTCCGGAGCCGCCGACTCCCCTCATTTTCCCCTCTCCTCTCTCTCTCTCTCTCCTGGCTCTTCTTCTCCTTATGCTGATCTCTTCCTCCCTCGACCGGCTGACCCCCTCCCTCCTTCCCCCTACCTTCCCCGGCTGCCTCCTCCTCCCCCACCTCCCCCGGCCACCTTCTCCTCCCCTGGCCCCCTCCCTCCTTCCCCACCCCTCGGCAACCCCTCTTCGGCTCCTCCACCGGCCGGCTGCCCCCTACCCCCCGGCGACCCCTTGCTTCCCTCCTCCTCACCCGACGCCCCCTCCTCCCCCGGCCACCTCCTCCTCCCCCGGCACCCCCTTCTCCCCCGGCCGCCTCCCTTTTCCCCCGACATACTCCGATCGGTCCAGGTTGGCAGACCGGAACTCGGTGCCACGGCTGCACATGGACTCCAGCTGCTATGAGCCATGGTGACCTTGGCTACGCCGAGAGCCAGCCCACCGACAGCGGATGGCCAGGCGGCGACTGGGGGCGTTGATGATGAGTTCATCATCAACAGCTCGCTCTTGAGCCACCATTGCCGAGCGTTTTCGCGCGGGACGCCACTGTCAAAATCAAGGCTGTCTCCAATATACTCCAGTCCATCGCCTACTCCATCTCTCTCTGCTCTGTGATGGCTTGTGGTTGTGGAGATCACTGTGACAGGAGGCGAGGCCAAGGCTGAGGCGATCGCCAGTGCTGGCGTGTCGATTGTACCCCCCGTGCTCATTAAGCCAGGTCGGCCTAAGCACGGCAAGATTTACCGTGCCGTGCCGTCCAACGGGCCGACTTTCCAATCCCGACCGAGCCCGCCATTCGTGCTAACCGGGCCTCGGACTAGCACGGACAAGCCCAGTCTAACTCCTAGCTCTAGTTACGAACTCCACTCCACCACCACTCATAGCAAATAAGGGAGAAAGAGAATCCTTCAAAAAAAAAGAGAGAGGGAGAAAGAGAAGGAAGTGGGGAGGGAGAATGGAGAACATTTCCGGTGCTCTTAGCATATTTGGTGTTTCGATACTCCTGTTTATCGATTTAAATAAGCATGATACGTTGGTGCCGTCGGCGATCCTCCACCGCCTACTATGCCTACCCCCACGGTCTACTTCCCCGAAGCTTCCCGGCTCGTTGCTTCATCGTGTCCTCGCCTCCGCTGACCGGTACCGGTTAGATTGAGCAACCTGCCCGATGCATCTGCTTACCCGCGGCGCCCGAAGGTGCCACTATGCTATGGATAAATACTAGAATACCAAACCTGATAACAAACAAAGTCGTTGTAGTATAGTGGTGAGTATTCCCGCCAGTCACGCGGGTGACCCTGGTTCGATCCCCGGCAACGGCGTAAAGTTTTTTTGACGGTTTTCATTCAGGTCAGCCGTTTCTCTGCTGTATGTTGTAACGCGTCGGAAGTTTTTGAGAACAACTATTCTCCTCTCTGCATTTTTTCCCCTCATGACCTCATCAAACACCTCAGTCCACCAAGAAAATCTGTAGGAGCTAGGAATATGTACACGACGGTGATAAAAGAATACAACAAGTCGTGCATCCTGACCTAAGTTCAATCCAAGCATAACCTATATATTTTGATCCAAGCCAATCAAGCCTAAGCTCTAAGTCCTACTCCAATCCAACCTAACCCAAGCCTGGAGTAAGGCTTGAGCTCAGCCTAGCTCTTGAAATGTTCAATGGCTGGACAGGTATCACAAAGGGTGATCTAGCAATTTTCACGAATTTAAAGATGTAACGTTGTGTACGAGCTTAGCTTAAGCTCGCCTTCGATAAGAGAGAATGATTGATTTGATGTACGAGCTTAAGCTCGCCTTCGATAATAGAGAATGATTTGATGTACGATGCAATGTGTGCTCAACTATAGATGAAAAGAGGCAAATAATATGATAGCACCACACATTATAAGCAAGCAACTCCAATTATTAGAGGGTTGTGGAGTCGTGTGAGCTAAAGTGGGATCCGCATGTGACGTCCTATTATAGTGTAATTATCTTGGTGTATACAACTTTTTGGTGAGCCACGCATTATATCTTTATCTTTACTATTATAAAAGAAGGACCTGTTGATGGTATAAAAGAAAGATCTGGTGGTGGTGACTCTGCCATCTACTTCTCCTATCTTTTTGAGTTAATGGGAGCTTTTATGGTTAAATACATGCATATATCCATATGCTACCTAAAGGATCTTCTATGAACAATTAGATTACATATGCATATGGCTTGTGATAAGATTATATACATTATGTACGAAGTTAAATTTAAAACTTATATTATGTTTATTTGAAATCCGTTGTAACGTACGAACACTCGGTTAGTAATAAAAAACAAGAGAGAAGAAACCTAACCTCCTCTCTCATTGATCCCCTTCCTCTCTCCATACCGGCCAACGAAGGTGCGAGGCGGTGGCTCCTCTTGTCGAGCAGCATCGGAGACCATGAGACAAGGCATGAGCGAAGGCAACAGTTAAGGGGTTGCTCATTTTGGCTTTTTTATGGCTTTTGATTTTTCACTGTAGCTAACTTATTTTATACTGTAGTAGCTGGTAGTTTTTTTGACGTAATTAAATTTTTAAATAAAAAAATAGGTTATCCTATCACGAACAATGAAAAAAACACGGAGAAAACAAAAAAGACAAAAAAGCTTAAAAATAAAAAAACAAAATTAAAAAATAATAAACTAAAAATCAAAGATCAGGAGCCAAAATAGCGGTGCCAAGAAGAAGTTCGACGATGATGAGGGAGGGGGAGGTCGAGAGGGAGGGGGAGCCGTCGAGGGGAGGCTGGGTCGTCGGGAGGGAGGGGGGAGCCGGGGTCGCGTCGGAGCGAGTGAGAGAGTGAGGCACTTGGGCGTCGGAGCAAGAGAGAAATGAGGCGCTCACATCGGTGCTGCTGCTCGGCTGCTCGCTGAACTATCTCATTCTCTATAACGCAGAGGCAAAAAAATAGCAAGTACAGATGCAAGTGCAAGTATTGTATCCTCTGAGGCCGTATATGATCCAAAGACCGATCCAAAATGGAAGGCGAAATCTAATGATCTGAGATGGAAATATGGCTATTGGCCGAAAATTGGCAACCGAGATAAGGTGATGTGTATCCTTTGTAACACCCCAATTACAGGAGGGATTAAAAGGCTGAAAGAGAATCTTGCGAGTGGCTATTCAGATGTGGTTATGTGTCCAAATACTACCACATAAATCAAGAAAGAGATGGGAGATTATTTGAAAAAAAAAACAAGAGGAGTAGATCAATCTTCCTAGATGATGATGGTGATGAAGGGGGAGGTCAAGATGTGGAGATGGCAACACATGGCATCGAGTCCCAAGACTCCACTGTGAAGCCAAGTTCAGTGATAGCCGCCAAGGTTATTAAAGCGGTAAGGTGAGGCAACCCACCCCCCTCACACCTTTTAAGCGAAGTAAGGCGTGAGGCAAGGCGACGCCTTACACATCCTAAGGCGCTAAGGAGCAGCAAATAAAATGAGCATTTTAGCAGCACATATATACCTTCTTGTTGCCAATTCTTGAGCTCATGTATCACCCATCTTTCCATTCTAATTGCTCTTCTCCCATGTAGCATCTATCCCCCTTAGCCTCTTTCAAGTTTCAACATATAGATTGTTATAAATGCAATAGATACAAATTGTATTTCAATTAATTAAGTAAATACGGATTGAGAGACATACCTTGTTGACAATCTCTCTTTTCCTCTTTTCCCAAGCAACAAGCCATATGAATAATGAGCAACATAAATCCACAATAACAATTAAGTGAATCCGAGATTAAATATGAGTAACATAACAAATTAACAAGCACGACATAAGCGACATAAGTCCACACAAATAACATAGGTGATAAGTCCACAAGCTTAGAGTAATCTAATGGCATAATAGTAGTCCACAACTTAAAAGAAACATAGTTGATAGTCCAACTCTCTCATCTCTCAATATCTATCGTCGAATTCATTGGGATTGGTAGTAGAATCCTTGTTTTCTCCACCATCTTCGGTAGCATTGGGAGCTTTGTCACAATCGCTCACATCCGCATCATAATGTGGATATTCTTCCTCATCTTCTTGCCCATATCCGAGCCTTGCTCTTGCTCATCTAAGCCATCTTCTTCAACCACCATTGTTGTAGATCTTGCACGCCTTTGGTAGATCATAGTCTCTACCCTAGTTATTAAAACCAGACCGGACCGGCGGTTCAACCGGAAAAAACCGGAACCGACCTCTAGACCGGTTTGGTTTTATTGTTGGACCTCCTGCGCATTTGAGCCGGATTGAACCGAAAAAAACTAGGTTGAACCGGCCGGTTCTATATAAAACCGAAGAAAAAACCGGCCGGTTGGACCGGAGGTGTGATTAGTAGGAAAATTTGTGGAAAAATATGCATGAGACAAGACTCGAACCCACAACCTCTTGTGACACCCACCTCATGGGCTAGCTCTGATGACCAAGTGAGCAAGTTAGATGTTATGATATATAAGAAACTTACTATATTCTTAAGTTATATTGAACCACCGGTTGGACCGGTAAACCGCCGGTTGAACTGGTGAACCGGAAGGTTGACCGGTTCAATGACCGGTCCGGCTTTAATAACTATGGTCTCTACATGGCTATGCCTATTATCTTGCCTTGGAAGATTGCGACCTCGAAGTGAGCGTGATGCGCCAATAGCTTTATCAACATCATCCCATGTAAAGTCACACTTACGACCACCTTGAGGTGGTACAACCAATGAGTCAGCCCATTCATTATCCCAATCAAACTCCTCAATGACCAAAGGGTCATAGTTTTTGTCGCTTTCTCATGCCTCATTTGAAACCTAATTTTTCATCTTCCGGTTGTATGCAACAAAAACCAAATCATTCAATCTCTTGTGTAATAATCGGTTTCTTTTCTTTATATGAAGCTACAAAAGCACAAATAACAAGCAAAGCAAATAAATTGAATAAATAACTTGCTAAAATTAATAAGCACAAAAAATCTACAAATTGAGTAAATGAAAATAAGTACACAGAAGCTACAAATTGACTCACAAATTGAAAGGTACTCCAATTTCGCTCACAACCGGATGATAAAGCACAAATACTAATAATGCGCTTAGCAAACCTTTGTAGTTCAATGGCTCGGTCACTATATGAACACCACCAATCAACTAGAATGGCAAATACATGCATATATCAGGAATTAGAAATTGAAATAAACATGCTGAAGACGAAGTTAACTTGCTGAAATTAACAACACTTACTAGGGCTCCTTGACTCTAAGTTTTGGATTGTCATTTTGTTTGAAAAGACATCTCCTCGTTGGTCCTCATAATTCATGGCTTGTTCATCAATCTTGTTCCGAATATTCTCATCTTGTACCATTCTTGCAAGCACATCATTGAAGCAACTCTTAGCTCCCCAATATATTTATCATCTCCACTCTTTTGGATGGCAAAGAATTTCCCTGGGTTAAAATAGAGTACAACCCCATACAATGGATGATCCAGTTGTTTCACCTAATGTCGCTCAATAATGTTCATAATCTTCTTGAGCAAACGCTTGTTTTGGGTAGGGAAGCTAAGCTTGATCTTCTCTTTTGCATGAGCCATTAATACTGTAACCTCTGGCATTAAGGAGTTCAAGGGCACTCAATAGCTTCAAGTTGAGATTTTAAGAGTATGAGAAAGTACATTAGGCCTTAGTGCATATCACTCTTAGTTACTTGATCTTGCTAGGCTTAAGTGACATTTTTGGGTTTATTACTTTTAAAATTCGGTGATTCTTAGATGGCTCAGAGGCGTGCTCTTGATGATGTTCCAAGGAAAAGCTTGTGGAAGGCACCGGAGGATTGTGAATGTTTAAGTCCGCCTATCCAGAGAGGAGAAAGACTACTATGAGTTGATTGCTTAGATCCTTGAGCGGTTTCAAGTAGGCCCTATATTCTTGCGATAGAACTCTAATGAGAATTAGGGGAGATCACTGAATCTTTGAGACCTCGGTAAACAATTCGGTTGTCTCTTGTCCCTTTTTATGTTTTCACATTTAAATTCTTGTTCTTTCAATTCCTAATTTACTAGACTTACGTAAGTTTGAAACTTAGGTTGCAAAACTTCATAAACACATTTAAGAGTTCATTGAGCACACTAGCAAGCCAATAGCACTTAAGTTGGAAGTAGTTAACTGGGTTGCTCTAAATTTGTTTAATTTAGCCTAGCTCGAAAAAGATATCCAATTAATCTCTCATCTCTTAAGCATTCGATCCACTTCAAAGCCCTTTTGCTTCAATAAATGGAAGGCTCGTGTAGGTAAATGTGAGATGATGAAGGACCCTGTTGATCCTTTAGGCTTGAGCGATTCATTTTATATATACTACTTTCAACAAAAAATACACATTCGTTTGATAAGTTGGCATTGGTTTGTAAATACTTGTTTATTTTGTTTGTTCGCTACAATATTTTTCACTAAATGCCACTTAATTGTTTATTTTAGTGATACTATAGAGATGAATATACCATCAATAATACGGGCAACACACACACACACATATATATAAACATATCTGTTTCTTTTTTCTTTGCTTTGTATGTATGAAGCTAAAGCAACGTCTAAACGGGAATGAAGTGAGTACTACTTTAAGTATTCTATCTTCAAGGACGTACTTTATGTTTTTTTAATAATGCATATTTTTGTGTAATTCCGTAATAAAATATTTGAGTTTTTTTAAAAAATAGTTGATCACAAAAGGAACTTGATTTCCCACTAAGCCGGAGTACTCATATTTTAAATAATAGGCTTTGCATCTCACAAAAAAAATCATGGTCAGCTACAACAGTGAAAATAAAGTCAACTACAGTGAAAAAAATCATAAGCTATCACCATTCTAAACACCCTAAGAGTTTTTACTTGTGCATCGTGTCCAACTGGTAGTATGTTTTGCAAGTACTACTACTTTTATCTGATTAATTTTTTTAGTTTTTACCAACTTTAATTGACTGGAGTACCAAACTTGTAGATAAGACTACGGATATGTTATTTTCGGCTTCTCAAATCGATTTTTGGTTTTATTATAGTACCCAACTTTTAAACGGAGTAATTTTTTGAGATAAGGTCTACAAATTAATTCTAGTACACATTAAAAGCCTAATAACATATGTGCTATCCAAAATTACAAACGAGTATCTCTTCGTAATCTGTCATAAACAGCTAAAATTCTAAAATTTCAGTCAAAAGTCATAAGGCACAGCTATATCAAACTGACCCTAAGGTCATGTTCGAAACACATTAATTAGCATAAAACAGACTGATTTTTGTAAGAATTAAAAATCTCACATTTCAAATATGGCCTAAATATTGCTGTGCAGGTGAGCAGGTTTGTATGTTTTCTTTGCTAAAAGGAGCTGAAAGAGTGCACGGTGTCCCACTCGTGAATTTCTAATATGAAACAAAAATCAATTTTAGGTAGCCGCAGAGTTTGTTGTACCATAATGAACGAACACTCAATGTGATAAATCACCTTGTTATATATTATAGATGCGAAAATATTCTTTTTAGCGTAGAGAGGAGTCTTATTGTTGTTGGCTTCAAGAAATCTATGACGAGTCTGAGGACAAATCAGCTTATGTCCTCACATCTAGGGCTGTAAACGAGCTCAAGTTAAAATCTGAGCTTGAATTTGGGTTCGACCTCGACTCGGTCGAAACTCGAGTAGGCTTGAGCTCAGCTCGTTGAAGCTCGATAATAATTAAAATAATTTATTACGTACTAATTTTCAACAATAAGAAAAGATCGAATTCGAGCTCGGTTTGCGTAAACTTGATAATGGTCAAAACAATTCAAATATGCACTACTTTTCAACAATAAAAAAGCTCGAGCTCAAGTTCAGCTCAGGTAAGATTGGTAAGAGTTAATTGTATTACTATTTAAGCTCGAATCGAGGCTCACGAACTATTCAAGCTCGGATCGGAGAAGCTCGTGAGTTTGAGATCAAACTCGAGTTCGGCTCGTTTAAAGCTCGATCTGAGCTCAAATCGAGTCTAGAACGAGCCGAGTTTAAATAACTCACGAGTCTCGAGTTTTTTTTACAGCCTTACTCACATCCATCACGACTCCACCAAACCCATTTGTGTTACTAAACCCTTTCTAGGTCACACACCGCTGTTGGTTCTTGTCTTGATCTTTCTAGTTTCACTGTCATGTAATTTAACCTTGCTATTTTATTTTTTTTTTAGGATTTCTGAGGTCACATTGTCCAATGCTTGGTGTCACCCTTGTGCAAGTATTCATGTAAATTAAGTTCTTGTCTAACTCAAGGATAATAAGATTCAATAGTAGACGTGAATTCCAATTTGTCTTGTGGCATAAATTTTGACGGCAACTTGCATACTTGGGAAATATCACATGGAAACCATTTCCATTAGTCCATTTTTGGTTGGTGCATGCCACACGTGCTTCTTCTGCCATGCCACTATAGAGGAATAGATCATTAGATCTTGTAGGATGGCTTTTAAGAATGCTAATTATTTCGAAGTGTCACGTGTTGCAAAACTGGCCCTGCACCTCTGCCCGTGCTGACTGCCCTGGCCACCTGCTGGGCAACGGCTGCTCGGCAGTGTCTTGCCAAGCAAGGGTAGCTCAAGCAGTGTAGCTCACTAGCGGCCGGGCCCGTCATGTTTCGCGTCAGCACCGTGCCCTCCCATGCTCAGGCCACTTGCCCCGCGTGCCGCCTTTTGCCGAGCTCTCCAAGTGCGGTAGGTCACAAATGTTGTAAGTAATGCAGTTTAGCATATATTTAGAATTAATTTCAATATAATTAACAAAGATAAAACATAATTCCAAAGACATATAAATGACTTAATCAACACATACATATGAAAGCTATTCACGCAGAAAGCTATGCCTAGCATATAAACCATGTGAATATCTCAAATCCGCATAATAAAGTACATATCCACCAGCAATTAAACGATACAATTAATATGAAAGCATGCAAATCTACCATATCATTTAAACTGCATAATACACTTACCATATGGAGCAAAATTGCATTTAAACTAAGAATAAAACTCGGTACACAGACCATTAATTCAATTAAAACAACATAAAGCTCAGTTTTAATTTGATTATTTCTCTCAGATGTAGATGTGCACAAGAATAATTCTTGGCATTCTCGATACTTGTCAATGTGCTACATTAAATAAATGTGATAATCTAAAGTTCAGACTTTGAGCCCTTGACAGAACTTTACAAAGTTCAGAAAATTTCTCACTAGCAACTAGCTTGAGTCCCCAGACAACAGAAGATAAAGGAAACAATCTTCCAAACAAATCAGTTCAACAGATTAGCATTCTGATGCTCCAAGGATATGAACACCTGTCAGAATCTACCAAGCAAAATGACAGAATAGATAGAGCAAGGCATTCTGTAGCATAGAGCAACAATACTGATTCTATCCAGACAAAGTGCCAAAAGTTAGTCCCTTTTAATCAAACTGATAGTGAGAAGCAATCAGAACTAGCTCAAGTCTGATCAATTATCACACTTAGTTTCATAACATGACAGGTATCCTCATTGAGCTAATAAACCGAGCCCACAAATATTACTTGTAGAGGACCAGTACTAGTCAATACTCTTGAATAAACTAGCACAACACACTATGCAGGTAATGAGGGAAATGTAAACCAAAATGCTTACAAAGCGATGACACTCAAAGCCACCAGGAAGAAAACTGGGCAAGGCATACCAACAAGGTGCTGTCCCAGAAAACCAATCGCCTCGTTGTGCTGCGCAAGATAGGCGAGGTTGTCAAAGATACAATGTCATTCTTTGTAATCCGAGACACATCGGAGTAATGAAGTTGAGGTATAGGGGATGCCGCTCAAGAACCACCAAAGATGCACCAGCCAAGTGCTCTTCAAGAACATCCTCAAGAACCACCAAAGATGCACCGGCCAAGTGCTCTTCAAGAACATCAAGTATCACAACATTCTTCTTCACGATCAAGTCGAAGTTGATCTCCATGAGATTGGATAGCACAAGTCTCAGTTTCCCCTCCAATCACAACACACACAGATGATGTGGCGCTCAGGGGAAATCGAGGGGATATGCTCACAGGGGATCAAGGGTTCACCACCATGAACCACATCACCCGAAATCCCAAATCCCCTCCAAGATCAAGACCAAGAACTGGAGAGGAAGAACCACAAATTAGAAGGAGATCACTCACTGGATTTTCAATCTACCCTAGGAAGAAAGAGGCCCCGTTCTATAGAGGAGGCTTAGGATTGGTGGCATGGTGGCTGCGAACGGCTGACTCCAAGGAGCCTGGGCCAGTCCGTGCCTCCGACACCACCTCTCCCCAGTCGCCGCCCGAGTTGCCCAATGGAGAACAGTAGAGAGCAGGTCAGGTTAGAGACAAAGTCTTTAGCCCTATCTCGTATTGAAGTCCCATCGACAGGTGGGCCCCACTGACAGGTGGACCCCAATCTCTTCCTTTTCTCATTTTCTTCTTTTCTCTAATTGAGAAATTACCAAAATGCCTTTGAAAATCCAACAACAAGTGTCACCTGCCATGCCTTTCGAGCTTGGGGACGGGGTTAGTTTTGCAAAAATGGGTGTTCGGGAGCCAAAATTGAAAATATGGCTATAATACCAATACGTGAACAATCCTCTTGATGAGTTCTAATCGAAGTTTTTGTGTGGATGTTAAATGATGCGGCTCCCACTCATGCCAAGCTAGCTTCACTTTGTCTTTGGATGCGATGCCCAACAAATAATTGACCATTGTATTTTCTTTGGGTGCATTTGATTTCAAGAAAACTAGATTGGTAGGAATCTTAATTGACCATATGATATGGGCACCCAATCTTCACGACATAGAATCTGGGAAACATCACGAAATCCAACGAATCAACGAAGCCAATTGAAGCCAATGCAATGACCTATGATGAAAGAATTCGCTGAACCACATACTATGGTTGAATCCACTTGACCATGACCAACTAGAGATGATGTCCCTATAATTCAATCAAGAACAAGCAAGAAAATCATAGGGGAATTGCACAATTCCAAGGGGGGCAACCGACGAACAATGTAATATGAAATCTACTATTTTCTTCAAAATTTTTGGTGCTACAGTGCATCACCCCTCCCTAGGGTTTTATGGATGTGAGGGAACCCCCAAACGCATGGGCTAGGCCCAACCAACCTCTAGTTGGCCCAAGTAGCCAATTTGACTTCTAAGCTCAATTTGAAACTAACTTATTTTAAAATATGAAAAATAGTTTTAAAATAGATACATAACCTCATTAGGACCCCTTACAACTCATGGGATGCAAGCCCACTAATTAAATCCATGTGATCTTAATTGGGCTAGAATTCTCAAATTAGTCTTTTAAGGTCCTTTGGCCCAAGTTAAGTTGTTTGAATGTGGATACTTGTTCTCCCAGTAGCATGGGCTTGCCAGGAACTACCTTTTGTCCCACAAGGGATGGAGATGGGCTTGGATGGTCGCATGGGCGCTCCCTTCCCTTGGTTTGGGCTGATCGCATGGGTCGTTGGCTTGATCTGGCCACATGGCTCTTCTCCTTTCCTGGCCTTCCTTCCCTTGTGGCTGAATGCATCCTTCCCTCCTTCCTTGTTAACTCCAAATACTTCTTCTTGAATAAACCTAAGCACAAGTATAGTACTCATATTAGGTAGCAACCAATTCTCAAGTATATTACAAGTATAATCAGTAAGAAGAGAAGTCACCTCATGTTATATTTGCTTAGCTCTAGCTCTTATCATAAGACCCTGATATGCATCTCCATGAAGTTTAATATGACTTGAAGGATCAATAGCAGCATGAGAATCATCAAGAATAGTGGTAGAGCCTAGAATGTCCTCATCATCATCTCCTTTTTGAAAAGAAGCCATTCTTGATTTTTGATAATCTGAAATTATATTAAACAAAGAGAACAACGTATATGCATGATATATGTATGAATCAATAAGCACAACAGTAGCTATAGGACATATATACAAAATCAGCACATATAATATCCACATTATTTTCCCTCACGTCGAGAAAAGTCATCCTCAACTTTTGTAAGCTTGCATAAAAGTTAGCAGTGGACAATATCATATTATATCATTCTAGTATGGATGAGAAAAATTAAGTGATTTCTATGCTTGAACTATGCTACTCTGATTACTTAAGCATAGCTCATAGGATGGCTTGTTCAAATCATGCAAGTTCATTTTAGCAAGCTTGTAACAGGTAATGTATATTAAATAAATACGAAATTTCTTGTCTACACCATAATGTCCAATCAAATTCAATCTATAAGTGTAGGCGTAGATACTAACTAGTGCTTTTAGACATGAAATTTCTGAAACTCTCTTAATTACACTAGGTAGCTCTATAGGTTCATCGAACATGATATAGTACCAAGAATCATCAAGAGATATTCTAGTAATAACTTCCTTATGAGCAACTAATTCCACATTATGAAAGTTAAGCATATTAAATTTAAAATGTGGAATTTCAAATTCAGCACAAGAGTTTTCAAAATTACTTACCTTTTCTTGATGAATCATGAATTCAATATCAATATTGTTATCTTTATCGTCCTTCTTAGTTGATGTAAGTAGCATTTCATCATGATATAACCATGGGACAACGAGCAATCCATCTCCTATTGTGGCTACCTCGTCATCATTCTCCTCAACCGATGTGAGTTGTTTATCATTCAACTCCTCTTCTTCTTTACATACCTACATACTAAATGAGACAACACTAGAAATAGAGATTAATGTATTAGTTTCAGAAATATCCTCACTTGACATATCATCTACTTCTCTCATTTTCTTTGATGTATCTATTACACTTTCAATTTAGATGCTTTCAATCTCACATATGGTGGAATCTCACAGCTCACTCTTTTCAACACTCTCGCTCAATTTAATTATGTGACTCTTATCCTCACATTGGTTTTGATGTATCTCATTCTCTAAAGATCGTGGGCCAGCAATGGTACAATTACCATCAACCACAATCTTCTCATATACTATAGGTAGCGACGGGGCCACACTCCTCATCTCCTCGATCGAAGGGAAAGTCTCATGCTCGGTCATCTTCTCATGTAAAACACTAGTGGAGGCATAAGAGCTAAAGTGTTGGCTCAAATTGAACTATGGTGCATGACTTTCATTAATTTTCTTCTCCTCCTCAAGAGCACAATTCACAAGATCATGCATACTACTAAATATCTATGTTGAAATACAGCAGTGATCTTAGAATTCAAATCTCCTTTGAAGTATGCCTTCTCTTTAAATGCACTAGTGATATCAGCACGACACGTTGCATATTTCAACTCAACATAGTAATCTTGGACAGATTTACTCCCTTGTGTAATGCTCTCTGCGTGGTGAAGTAGTTTTCACTCATAATAGGATGGCATAAACTCACTTCTCATGACCGCCTTCAAATCTAACCAAGATTTAATGAGTTGTCTTCTAAATAGTTGTTGCCGCCAACTATAAGCATATACTTTAAACTCCATAGTGGCTCGCATCACCTCTTAGATTTTGGGAAGCTTTTGCAATCTAAACATATTCTCCATTTGTTCTTCCCAATCAAGATACCCCTCCGGATCTTTACTTCCATAGAAAGGAAGTTATAAAGTCGAAACCTGCCATGATTAGTAGCAAACAAAAATAGCAAGAATCAACCTCACCTTCCCTTATCAATGACGTTCTTACTCGCCCTGTGCTGAAATGTGGAGTTTCTTGTGCTTGGGTGGTGTGAAACAACACAAAGGTCATGGTCAAGCGAATTCACAGCCAAGTACACTAACAACGAATATATATAGAGAGAGAGAGTTTGGAGGGTAAAGTGTATATCCTGCACAGTCTGAATTCTAGACTTCGTTTGATAAGTGAAAATCCAAACTAGAATTCAATGATTAGTTGATGCACATCAATTATAGTGGAGATTAAGGCAGCAACCCACACACTAAGATGATGAAACTTAATGCAACTAAGAAATGAGCTTGCAAGATATAAGTGAATACTATGTAGCTCGTGTTGCAAAAGTTATAAAAAGACACTAGCTCGTTGCAAGAAATAACTAGGGCACAAGATTGCTAGTAGCCAAACACTTTACAACATAAATCAGAGAGCATATCACAAGATTCAATCTCTCGGTTTTCAACAAGAATCACTCATTAATGTGCAACACTAAGCGATCAAATAGCTAGTCTTGACTAGGATCAAAGGTTTCCACAAATAAATAGAATGGCTCACAAAGGATGTTAGGGTTTCTGATATGTGTGTGTGTATGGGCGCAACTAATCCTGGAAATAAAGCTACCACACTTTTGGAATGAGCTAGAATGCAAAATAACAACTCACGGACAACCAGCACGGATGCTAAAACTTGTATGCTCGAAAACACCTAAAAGGAAATGGAATTTGGACATGACCATATTAGTAAAGCTAATGAAAGGAAAGAAAAGATATGTTCTAAGCTTACCAAAAAGTTCAAGAACTCCCCAATCCGACTTCGGGAGCAAAAGATATGACCAGAAAACTAAACAGAACACAATTGGACACTACAAGAATAGATTGGTTCAAAGGAAAAGGCTACACAAAAGATTAACGAACAACAACCAAAAAATTAAATTCCAATGGATCAAAACCTAGCAAACTCACTAAAATTTAGATTGTAACTATGGTTTTAGTAGGAAATATTTTTGTATGCCTTTTTTGATGTAATAGGACAACACCAAAGTAAAATCAACCTACTAATTTTTGTGGGGAATTTTTGAAATATGAATAGTACTGAAAAGTAAATTGCAAACTAATATTTCGATAACGATTATAAGGAGTCAACAGGGCTCTGATACCAGATGATGTGGGGGTGCCCGATCTTCATGACTTGGAATCTGGGATACACTGTGAAACCCAATGAATCAACGAAGCTAATCGAAGCCAATGCAACGACCTACGACGAAAGGACTCACTGAACCACATGCTATAATTAAATCTACTTGACCATGACCAAGTGGAGATGATGTCCCTACAATTCAACCATTTCTAGGATGTTAGAAACCTATTTCAATCTTGGATTATGAAGATCAATGTCAAAGTTCTGACTTTTATCTAAAACAAGGAGAGTTGCACCAAAATTGAGACAAAATAGGGAAACCTCGATCTACTCTTACTTGTGAGTCCTAAATGATTTTTGATAGGTTCTTATATGTCGTACCAAGTTAGATCACAGCACGAACTCAAGACAAAACCCTCATAAGAGTAAAACCCCAAAATAACCTCTCTTAAGGAAAGACAGGCAAACTCAAGAACTTCCTCTAGAAGGTGCCTAGATGGATGTGATTTGATCTCCAGGAGATATCTCTACCTCTTACATGTCCTTAGCACTGAAAAAGATCAAGAAGAGAGAAATCTAAACAAGAAAGATATGCAAATCAAAAGCACAAAGAATGAATCCATGGTATAACTCATTTGGGTAATTTTTGAATGTTCATTTCATTTGAAGAAGAATATTGAATAGCCACTCTCTCTAAATGGTAGAGCTCTAAGACTAGAGTACACACACAAAAGACTCTTCATAAAGGAAACCCTAATTTCCATCTCAAGTGTTTCTTGGTTATTCTCTCTTTATACATAAGGGCTTATATAGTGGAGACTTTCAACTCACACCAAACCCTAACACTAGCAACACTTAGTAGATACAACCATTTACAATCGGGAAAACCCACAATCTATACACAAATAGATTTTACATTTCACACACCTGTACGCTTTAAAGTACCACTTTCATATGGCTCTAACACCCCAATAAGATGCTTGTCCTCAAAGTCGTGACCTAAGCCACTTAGGCAAATTCTGTGGTTTTATAAACCATCAATCCACTCGGTATCGGGCAATTTTCTCAATTGCCATCCATTGGTCTTCAAGAAGATATGATGCCCAATGCCTCGTCGTCAAGATCGTACGCCTAATCTGAGGCTGTCACCACTTGAAATGCCTGGGTTCTATGGCATGCCACATCATACCATAGTCTATGATGTCTGATTACTTGCTGCTAAGATCGTATGTCTGCTCTGAGAACCGTCTCCACTTGAAATGCATAAGTCCAATTGGCACACCACATGCATGCACTCGTGTAACATCCCAAAAATTTTATTCCTTTATTAAAGTGTTTCTGGAATTTATTGAAGTTTCCTGGATTTTGTTCCAAAGCTCTGAATTGAGAAAATTAAAATTTCTATTTTATAAAGGCCAAAATGAATTTATTTCATTTCATGGAAGTCAAAATAAATGTATTTCATTTTCCTAAAGCCAAATCTGTAATTACTTTAATTTTTAGGAAATTATAAAAACTTAAAACCCTCCCTTTAAAGTCAAACTGTGTTTTTGTAAAAATCAATTATCAAAATGGGTTGAAAATATTTTTATTAAGTCTAAAATAATTCCAGGAGGTTCTCTGAATTTTTCTGGAATTTTTAAAATTTATTTGGTATTTTTTCGAGCTTTCTAAAGCTTAATATCATTTCTGAAAATAAAAAAAGGAATTAAATCCTAAAACCCTCCCTGGCCGCCAAGTGTCAGCCATTGGGACAGTCCGCGCCGCCGGATCCTTTTCTAGCCGTCCGATCTAACTTACCGATCCATCCTGCCTTCTCCTCTCCTCTGGCTGACACGTGTCAAGCATCGAGCCGTCTGCCTCCCCGCCAGATTCAATCCCCACCGCCCGCACTCACTTACCGCTTCGCTTGCTCCTCTCTTCTCGTGGGATGACGCGTGGCTCAATCGGGACCATCGACCGTTGTCAGATTAAATCTTCACCGCCCGCAGTCACTTAACCCTTCGGCCCTCACCCGAACGGCTCCGATGTCATCCTCGTTGTCGGATCGAATCCTGGCCTTTCCCTCTCACTTAACAGTTCGCTCGGGATCTTACGGCCCCGATCTCCTCCTCCTGCCACATGTCGCCGATCCAACCACCGCCTGTTTTCTTTCCCGTTTCTTTCTCTCGCTGACGCTTGGGCCCCGCCTGTCAGACCCTTCTTCCCCGCCTCCTTTCCTTCTTTCCCGCGCGATCTCCGCCGCTGCCGCCGCCATTAAATAGAAAACCGAAGCTTTAAAAGTTTCGATTTCTTAGCCAATTACTCTCTCGCACCACGGCAAATTCAAATTGCCGCCTCCCCACATCCGTTTAAGGCATAATTAACCCCAATTATGCCCTCCTTCACCGTCGCATCTTTACTCTCCGGCCGCTTCCACTCCGGCGTGCTACGCGCGTCCGTTACTGCCTTCTCTGGCCTATATAAGCCCCTCCCCCGAGGATCCCCTCTCCACACCGCCCCTCCCTAGCCTCTCAATTGAAGCATTTTAGTACCGGAGTTCCCCCGAGCCCGATTTCCCAGCCGCCGTCTTCGTCGACTCCGGTGAGGAATTGCCGCCGCCTCCGGCCTCCCCAAGCCTCACCGACGCCTCTCCGACGTTCCTCGTGCCCCGGCGATCCCCGACGACCACCTCCCCGAGCACGTGCACCACCGGAACCCCTCCGTCGCCGTGAGACCCTCTCCGACCGCCGCCCCTCTCCGTCGATCACCCTCTCCGGCCGTCCCCGTGCACTACGCAAGGTACCGGTGGACTCCTCGCTCCCTCACGCTTTGGTACCTTCGCCGCGCCGCTCGCCGATCGCGGCGACCCTCGGCACCGAGGCCACCGTGCCGCCCGCCACGCCACCGGTGGCCATGCTGACATGGTAGCCAACGTGGCTGCCACACAGGCGCCACGTGTGCCCAAGGCTGCCAGCGCCACCTCCCTTCCCCGTGTCCCGCGTGCCACCTCAGCATCGCCCGGTCCATGGACCAGATCCACCATAGACCGGCCCCACCTGTCAGCCTCGGTTGGATTATTTAATTCCCAGGGCTGACATAATGATGGTGCAATAAATCCGATTTTTCAGTATAAAAATAAATCGACCGAAATTAAATTCCTATGCTGACGTCATAATCTGTCATTTCCTTTAGAAAAATAATTCTTGCTGACGTCATAAATGCTTTTCGGTTTAAAAATAATTTCAGAAATTGGGTATTTTCTTTTTAATTGTATTAAAACTTTGGATATAGCTTTTTCATTTTAACTTCAAATTGACCCGTTCAAATTTCTAAATTTTTCTAAAATCATGAACTATCCATTTCTGGTATTCTTTTGAATTTTTGATTTTTTTAAATTTTGTTTTTGAAATTCTTTTGAATTGGCTCTGTACGTTAGATTTTGACGATTCCGGAGAGTTCGAGTTCGACGATTCTCAGCAGGATTTCGATCAAGGCAAGTTACACCTTTGACCATGTTGACCTTATTATTTCAAATTTATTTATATTGTTTTATTGTATATGCATGCGTACTTTTATTCAAATTTAGTTCAAATTCGATTTAAACATAGTTATAACCATGATCCTTTGACTATAGCCAATTTTGAATCTCGAATTCATACACCTTGTCACTCTAGCTGAAAACTAGTTAGTACTATAGTATTGACTAGAAATTTTATAGAAGTACTTAGCCTGGCTTAGTATAAATTTTGGTGGGATCAATCTTTCATATGAAATGACAAACTTGAAAATGGATATCTTGACTTCGGTGAGTCAAGGATGGTTTACAAAAATTGTTTAAAAAGGAAAATAGAAACTTGTGATTTGGACTTAGGCTAATGGTTAGGGGGTGAGTGCCGGCATGCCTCGTGTTTGGTGACACCTGGTTGATTGTCGTGCATATGGGTATGTGGTTGAGCCTAAATCAACTTAAGGACCGTTTCTGTGAATCATTTTATGAAGTCACTTCGTACTACCACAAGTTTGTTATGGGACGGACCTGGCTAAGTAAATTATGAAGTTCCAAATATAATTTCGCTATAGGCTGAATGTGAGCGTGACGTAGGCCGCGAGAAGTCTCACATGGCACCAGAGGGGGCTCCAACTCGTGGATTCGAGTTGTGGTGAAACCTTAGTGGCGGCGTAATTATTTTAGCTATGGATCATCGGAACAACCTTGTCATGAACTCTCCGCCGCACATCTAAGGTAGTGTGTCTATCGTATGGCTCAAGTGAGAGGGAATATCTTGTGGGTAAAGTTGTACACCTCTGTAGAGTAAAACCTATCCTGGATAGCCGTGTTCACGGTCATGGACATGCTGAGTAGAGTCTTCACAGATTAGACTTGGTTTATAAAACTTGGTTTTGGTAATGATCCGGGTGGATTCCCGTGGTTAGGTTAGTGTAAGTCGGAGCCTACACTAATAGTATTACTTGTTCAAATATTGTTTCGTATATTATATTAAAATTCAGCTTTCATACTTACATGGTTATATTTAAAATTCAAGTACTGCTTTTTCGCACAAATAACGTGTTAAGCCTTCCTTTGTTATACACATGCATGCATCTACTCTGTTAAAATTCCTGGTGTAACTTGCGTAAGCACTTAGTGTGCCTACCTCGGAAGTACTTTATGTGCTCACCTTACTAAAATCTGTTGCCAGACTTCGACGGAGTCTACGACGGTGAGGACTACTTCAGCGAGTAGAATGCATCTTACAGTCATTCGTCTGTGGGAGGCTGGATGGGCTGATCTGCTACCTTTACTGCTTTCCGCTGCTTTTATTTTTTAGTTGGCCTTGTGCTACATTATTGTAAGACTTGACCATAAGGTCGTACCTTCATTTAATAATATTCTATGGTGATTTTTGCATGATATACATTACTGTTGACCCTGTGTGCACTAGCTTTTCCTGGGATAGTGCGATTTATACAGAGAGACTTGGAGTTGTTGTTCCGGGTCCCGACAAAAATGTCTCTTCATGATCCTTGTCTTTCTTCCGTTCTTCTATGCTTAAGATGGTGCTCTACTCGGACTTACGTGACATACCACAGCCACCAAGTCTTGGTCTTACCGTTGGACACAACAATCATCAAAATACCTACACATCAAAGAATAAGCAATTGATCTGAGCACAAATAAAATGCACTTGACTCTCATCAGTAAATCAAATGCATGGATGCACCATGACTCACGCTTGCATAGATACCCTATGGGCCTGTTCTTTTCAGTTTCTCAAAACGGTTTTTGGTTTTTGCTATAGTACCTAACTTTCAAATGGAGTATTTTTTTTAAGATGGTGTCTATAAGTTAATTATAGTACATGTTAAAAGCCCAACATCTGTACCATCAAAATCGCAAGCGAGTATCTCTCTCTCCGTAATCTCTGTCGCAAATAGCTAAAATTCAAAAATTTCAACCATAAACCATAAACCGCAGCCAAAAAGAACAGGCCCTATGACTAACACTTGCATGAACACTCTATGACTAACACTTACATGGACACTGCTATAATTCATAATCAAAACCAAACTCAACTTGGCACAGGGGCTGGTCTAACCACCAATCATGAGCTGGTCAGACTGCCAGCAACCGACTTTAACCCTCTCTTGGTAATAGGGGAACAACCGATCAGATCACCCAACACCCACCAACCAAACCACCATGCGCTGGCCAGTCAGACCATCGGTTGGCCTGACCGCCAGCTAATGGCTGGCCAGACTGCAAGCTGGTTACACCATCGACTGGTCTAACCACTAGCCAAAGGTCGGTCAAACCACAAGCGGGTTATATCATCGGTAGGTCTAATTGCCAGCCAAAGGTTGGCTAGACTGTTGTCACTCTGATAGCAAAAACCAGAGATTCAAATGGCACAAAATCAAACTCAAATGTTGATAGCAAAGCATACACAAAGTCAAGTACTCATCACATTCAAGAGGTTGCCACCACATGGTCTTACACAAATTTGTCGATTTGAAAGTTTTCGAGTGGAAATTTGATTATTTTTCTTAGAGGGGAAGGAAGGAGGTAGGAAAGAGGGAAGGGAAGAGATCAAGGAAGGGAGGGAATGGCGTCTGTGAGTTTCTTCTGGTGAGGTTAACCTCAAAAATAGAGGCACTCAGAGCAAAAGGCAAAATTAGATATATGCCACTCCAAAACATGAAAATTAAAATTTGCCATTGTAAAACTTGGTTCTTTGGATTTTTGCCACTCTTGGACACTTTTGCCCTCTCTTCTTCTCCTCCCTTCTTCCTCCCAACCTTGTGGTGAGCCCAAGACAGGCGGCGACAAGGTGGATCCTATGGTCAACTTGCTTGTTGTTGCTAGGGAAGGACTGCAGCTACATGAATGGATTTGGCGATGGTGACTCGTGGTAAGGTAGAGCCCGAGATAAATGGGGGTAAGACAGATCCACAACGACGACCATGGATCCAGCACCCGACAAGGTTGGGCAGCGTCAGGGAAGAAGGTCGCACGGCTTGTGGCTCACGGTGGTGGCGATGGGCTCACGATGATGATGACGAGGTGGTGCAGCTCATAGCAGCGACGAAAGGAGATGGTGGGCTGGAGCTCACCGTAGAAGCGGTGGCGTCAATCGGGCTGGTAGGAAGAAGGGAGGAGGGAGGGTAGGAGTGTCCAAACGTGGCAAAAATCCAAAGGGTCAAGTTCTAGAGTCGCAAATTTCCAATTTCATGTTTTTGAGTAACATTTTTCTACGTGTCATCTTTTGTAGTGGCCTATATCCAATTTTGCCAAAGTACAAGGCCCGAAAATTGGTTGTTATTGCACCATGTTATCATATACTAAAACAATGCCGAAAATTGGTTGTTCTTGCACCATGGTATCATATACTAAATCCTAGCCGTTGAATTTAATTGCAGAGCTAATCACAATTCATAGCCATTTCACCCTATCTCTGAATAAGCATCGAGTTCCCCTTGCAACTCGCAGGGCGCTAGTTCAAAATAATCCCGTTTCAGATGTCAAAAGAAAAAGAAATTCCCAGTCTCGAAATCACCTTTCTATTTCGGTATTTCCAATCTCATCTTCCATTCACATTGGTATTTTATGTGTGTTTGGATTGTTGCCCCTTTGTACCGAACCAAAATTTTGGCTACCCTTTATGATTTGGCTACCGTTTGAATTGATGCCAAATCATTGGCGTGCCCTGAAAAATTTGGGAGGCCAAAGCAAAGCAAATGCAATTCCTAGGCGCAGAATTTGATCACCAAAATTTTGGCTAGCTTTGATGCTGAGGTAGCAGCAGTGGTTGGTTGCATTAATTGCACTTGGTTTTTATTAACAAACTTCAAATGATAATATCTTTTAAACCGTGTATCTGATTTGTGATCCGTTTATATCATTGTATTTTTTACGATTTAATCAACAAAATAATATATATATATGTATTATTTTGTTGATTAAATAGTAAAAAATACAATGATATATATATATATATATATATTGGCTATATTTTTGTACAAAAAATAGATACCATATAGGATCCATATGCCATACTCACATTTGAGGAAATCAATAATCTTTATAGCTATTGGTATGGTTATAATCTAAATATATATACTTTATCAAAGTTTTGATCATGCTTCTGACCTATCATATCTAAATTTTTAGTGGACTTGCTTGGGGCTCAACCCAAACACACTTCCCACTCCCACTCCCACTCCCACTCCCACGGTGCGTGCGTTCCCATTTCCAATCATTGGTCTCTTCGCCTCCACCGCCAGGTCCGCCACGGACGCTCTTCCCCTCCTCCCCGAAACCCTACCCCTATGGAAATCACCTCCCCAAATCCATTCCTTCCGGCCGTCGCCTCCGCCTCTCCCACCCGCCGCGATGCCGCTAAGCGCCGCCTCGTCGGCGGTGGTAACCCCTAGAAGTAGGATTTGAGATTGCGTCTTCTGTCCTCCGAGGGGCTCGTACCACGTGGCGGCCAATCTGTGACGAGCGACGGTCGGTGCTAGGGTTCCGTTCGGCTCTGGCGGTGGCGGGTTGGTGCTGGTGATGGAGAGTAGTAGCACGGCGCGACAGCGCAGGTGACTGGGGCGGAGGAAGAGGAAGATAGGCGGTAGCTTAAGCTTTGTTTCAAGGACAGGTAAGCTCAAGGAAATGAATCCTGCCCCAGTGAGGGGCGATTTATTCTGGTCTATTGATTGGCCTTCATCGCTCAAGAGTTTCAAGCAGAGATGAGTAAATCCGATGCCACGTCTGCAATAATACTGCAGAAAATATTGTTGCTTATGCAAAAAGGGAGCAAAATGCTGCCGCGAGCATTCCATCATTGCTGAACAGCGACAAATCTGAATTAAGATGCGGTGTTTGCTACAGGAAGAGGCTTGCATGTCATATTACTAAGTTCGTGTGTTTTACTATGATCATACACATAGTGTGTCTTACGACCAATTTTGTATTGAACTTATGCTACACATGTCCTGATATTAGTTATCAGCACCTGTGTGCACAATTGTTTATGTTGATGTTGATCAGGTTGAGGTTGCTCCATTTAAATGTTTGTGTTCTTGTAATATTGGAGTTGTACTGCAGGTTCTGGGTCATTGTACAACAAATTACAATATTCAACTGAGAAAGCCTCGGGACAACATTGCATTCAAAAACCTCGAGCATCAGATTTGTATGATACTAGGTTTCTCTGATTTGTTTTATAGATTGCAGTTGCAGTTGCTGTGTGGAAATCCATTGCATTCAAAAACCTCGAGCATCAGATTTGTATGATACTAGGTTTCTCTGATTTGTTTTATAGATTGCAGTTGCAGTTGCTGTGTGGAAATTCATTCATTGTTAGTTGCTGCCAATATTATGCACAAATTATGATCAATTAACTGCTACTGGATTGAAATTATTGTTCATTTTTTAATGTTAATTACTCTGTTTTTAATCTATTCATGGATTGATCTGATTTGTTCTTTATGTTCTTTTACCAGATTTGGTAGCAGGGTCCATGCCGGCGTCCCCTGACTTTGGCCACAAGACACCGTCCAACACCAGGAGTGTCACAATGCTTGGCGGTTCACACTCTCCTTTGGTGGCCTCAGGCCTTGACGACGTTGGTTTGGAGAAATTTCAACCACCGGAAAGAGAAGGCATATTAGAAAGTTCTGCACCAGGGGACACCTTGCGCAATGGCGGGGCTGCCACCAATTCAGACATTTGTACCGTTGTCCCAATCCCTCTGAAAGTGCCCCAGGTCAAGTTGGTGAAGGACATCATCCCTCAGACGACCACCCCAAAGCGAGCTGGTGAACCCGCCAACGCAGACATTAGTACTGCTGCACTGATCCCTCCAAAGGTGCCCCAGCCGAAGTTGGTCAAGGACATCACCCCGCGAACGGCCAGCCCAAAGCCAGCCGGCTGTACCACCAACAAAGACAATGGTACAGATGCACCAATCCCTCCAAAGGTGCCCTGTGTCAAGTTGGTCAAGGACATCACCCTGCAGATGGGCACCCTGAAGCCAGCCGGCGTTGCTGCCAATGCAGACGATGGTACTGCTTTGCCAAAGGTGCCCCAGCTCAAGTTGGTCAAGGACATCACCTCGCAGATAATAACCCTGAAGTCAACCAGTGCTGCTGCCAACTCAGACTATGGTACCACTGTGCCAACCCCTCTGAAGATGCCCCAGCCCAAGTTAGTCAGGGATATCACCCTGCAGACAGCCACCCCAAAGACAGCCAACACTGCAGAGAAGGCCGGCCAACAGAAGAAGCGAAAAGCCAACAATAACATTGGTGAGACCCCAGCGGCACGGCTAAAGCTGAACATGGATGATATACCACCTGGCCTGTCAGCGGGATCGTCAGAAAGCAGCACTCTGTGCTGCTTCAGCAAAGCTGTGCTGATGGACAGCCTGAGGTCCCTCTCGAAGCTTAACTTGGACGACGAAGCACCTGGCATGTCGCCGACATCGTCGGAGAACACTACACACTTCTTAAGCCGAGCCATGCTGATGGACAACCTGAGGGCCCTTGCAAAGAACCACAACTTGTCAGATGTTTCCATCAATGACGGTAACCAAAAGAGCAGCAAGGAGAAAGAACACGAGTAATAAGGGTGGATAGGCTAGTACTTGTCAACTAGTGTACACGAGTAATAACTTGTGTATGAATCTTATATCCTGCCCCCTCCCAAAAAAAAACTTATATCCTGTCACTTTATTGCAGTAAATCCTGATGTGCACCTCTGCTGCTTATAGGTTTCAAGAAAAGGACCCAAGGTCAAAATTTTGGTTTCTCTACTTCAAGTGAAATCTCCTTGCGGTAACTTTAAGTAATAGGCCTCATCTTATGCTACTATCCATCACCATTTGATTTGGAAATGATTTATTTAGATTTCTTAGGTCTTGCTCATTTCGGCTTAAATCGGCTTAAAGTCAACTTTTGTTTTTGACTTCTGTTTTTTTCTTTACTATTTAGCAATTTCATCTTTTTCTAGTTTTTTAGATTTTTTGGACTTTTTTGCTTTTTCTTTTTTTTTCTCGTATTTCTTTGTATTGTCTGTAATGGTCTAACATATTTTTTTATATTTTTAAATTTAATTATATCAAATAAGTTAATTTAGTTACAGTAAAAAATAAATCAGCTATAATAAAAAAAATTATAAGTCAACATCATTCCGAACGTCATCAAGCCTGTTTTTATGTCTGGCTTTGATTACTTTCAGAGCCTAAAGTAGCCTCTATCCAGGCCCCAATTCTACGCTTTTAGTTACATGTACTTAAAACAATTTAAACCCGAATTGTACCTTGCTATGATAGGAAATGGAAACAATTTTCAAAACCTACATTTCCATGAGCTGATATCTGCCATAAAGGAATTAGGCCTTATTTGGGTTTCTAAAAACTGTTTTTCTATAGTAAATAGCTTTTCTACAGTACTTAGCTTTTAGATAAGTATTTTTTATAACAGAGCCTATTAGTCGATTGTATTACATATTGAAGTGACTTCATTTATATCAATCAAAATCGCACGCTGAGTGTCTCGCTTGCTATAAGTTATTACTATTTATAAACCAAAGACAAGCTATCAGCAAAAGTTTTGCTAATACAAATGCCCTCTTAAACTGTTCTGAACAAAAGGGGTCAAAGTTCTGTGTTTTTCTCCCCCTAATCTCTCTGATAAAGTTGATTCCTGCTAAATGTAGGTTGAGTGGATGCCTGTGGCATTGACCACAATCCTCGATTTTTTTTTTGGGGGGGGGGGGGGGGGGGTTGGTATTGCACGGTTACACCATATCATCAGCAAAGGATGTGGTCGTCATCGTCAGCACCAAGGAAGTCCTGGGACAGAACTCTGTTGTGCGCTAGTGTTCATCATGTGCTGCAGGTAATACCTCTGTTTTGTAAATATACGGCTAGAGACCTGTGACTGAGAGATCTGTAATATTAAGTAAAGCAAACAACTATCGCTAGAGACAATTTCCTTTCTGTCCACGTCGTTTGAGCTCAGGAATTGCCAAAAATCTCCTCTATCCAAACAGGTCTTTTATGAGTTCCCATGCACGTCGATGATGGCAACACAACTCGTGGGCATCGAGAGCTAGCTGGCCCCAAACCGCGTTGAGGGTGAGGGGGAAGCACTGAAGTGGTAGTGGGAAGCCGAGAAGAGAGAGGAACGTGGAGACGGCAGTGTGTCATTTGGTAACCTGCTATTGCATGATTTTAGAGGTGCTGAAGTACTCAGATCACACAAAAAGGATAACTAACAGCAAGCAAGTGTAAATGCAACAGTAAACGAATATGTTACGTATGTTTAGTACTTTCAACTTTTATAGCATACATTTGTAAACACAATCTTTTGTTGGGGTTTACTGTTTTTTCCCCTCAAATAAAAATACCATACAGCCATAATGTGTCATACGACTAAGTACAGTTGGACAAGATTAATGTCAGGGGAAAAGATAAAAAAGGAGACAGCTATTTAGACCATTTACATTTCATTCCTCTCACTTTCGGCTTGACTTCCTCTGCAATCCTGACAATAGCGAAGAACATCATCCAGTGCAGCACCATCATTCCACATAGGATGGCAAGGTTAACCCATTTGGAGTACCCCATCTCCACCTGCAGCTTCTCCTGCAGGACTTTGAAGGCCACTAATGGTGATATTAGCCTCGATGTGCTGATCACTGGGGAATGTCAGCCCAATGAACTCATTCTTGTAGAACCCCTGCACTGCATATTTGTGGAAGGAGATGTAATAGCAAGGGTACTTCCATATTGGTTTCGGGAGCTCGTTGGGAAGGCGAAAGAAGCCACCGTTGAGCATCATCACCCCTCGCACCCCGGCTCCGATGATGGTGCCCATGAGGAAGTACGGGACGACGGCAGCGATGATGATCAGGGTGATGACGAAGTAGGTGAAGTGATCTGCCCCTTTTGTTAGCCCTGTGAGGTAGTACAGCATGGCACCGGGGATCACAGCGATGACGGCCAGGTACGGAGTAGCTGAGAGGGTGTTTGAGATCACAAACTCTGCTACACCGTAATGGTCACTCAGCCTCTCTCTTCTGAATACATGAATTAGTAATAGATGAGTTATTTCCAATAAAGCTAAGTTTGAGTAAAGTATTTTAGCATGCACTTTTAGAAGCATTAGATAAGATAATTAGTAATATTGAAATTCTTTTCTTCAAGAGAAAATGAATCATGGAATCATGAATGGATACCATTCAAGTAATAATATTGTTTATACTTAATGCCACAAAATTGTTTCACAATAAAATTAATTTGGAACAAAAACAATCTTTAGCAAAAATGTCACTTTTGATGGGAGAGAAAGCAACCTTTATGTCCTCTACGAAAGAAGGAAATCCACCAATTGCCATGAAAGTTACAAGTGCAGTTGTATACATTATTACTTCACATCTAGTCTTATGTGCTTATGCAAGGAGGAAAGATAGTGGCTTATGTGTCCAGACAGCTCCGTCCCCATGAAGATAATTATTCAACACATGACCTAGAGTTAGCCTCAGTAGTGCACGCTCTGAAAATTTGGCAACATTACTTGATTGGGAACCATTGTGACATATATACAAACCATAAGAGTCTCAAGTATATTTTCACCCAAACATATCTCAACCTTAGACAAAAAAGATGGCTAGAGTTAATCAAGGATTATAATTTAGATGTCCATTATCACCCAGAGAAAGCTAATGTTGTGGCTAATGCTTTAAGTCGTAAGCCCCACTGCAACAACCTCATGGTGCAAGAATTTCAACCTAAGCTCTACAAGGAATTTGAAGCCCTCAACTTGAGGTTAGTAAAATATGGTATCTTAGCTGGAAGTGCACCCAACTCTTAAGGAGCAAATTATAGAAGTTTAGAAAGACACCCTGGAGTCCAAAGATTCAATTGCCTCATGGCCAAAGGAAAAGACCCCAAAATGGTAGAAGATCAGCGAGGAGTCCTATGGTATGCGAAACTCCTCTTTGTTCCCCACCAGAAGGATCTCAACGACTTGATCCTCAATGAATCCCATAACTCGGCTTACACCATGCATCCACGTAGTACCAAGATGTATTAGGATATGAAGACCTTATATTGGTGACCCCGTATGAAGAGAGACTTTACCAAATATGTAGAATATTGCGATGTGTGCCAACAAGTCAAGGCTGAATATCAAAGGCCTGCTGGACTACTTCAACCCCTGCAAATTCTTCAATGGAAGTGGGGAAAAGTTGAAATGGGTTTCATAACTGGCTTACCCCGCACTAAGTAAGGATATGATTCCATACAAGTGATAGTCGACAGATTGACCAAGGTTGCTTATTTTATTCCTGTAAAGACCACCTACAAGGGAGATAAACTACTTAAGTTGTATATGCCCCGCATTGTATGTCTACGTGGTGTACCCAAAATAATAGTCTCAGATCGAGATTCCCAGTTTACCTCGCATTTTTGGTCTAGTGTGCATGATGCCCTTGGAACCTATCTTACCTTCAGCACTGCATATCACCCTCAGACAGATGAACAGATCAAGAGAATTAACCAGATTCTGGAAGATATGCTTCGAGCTTGTGCTCTAGAATTCACTTCAGACTGGGAGAGATATTTGCCCTATGCAGAATTCTCCTACAATAATAGTTATCAGTCCAGCCTTAAGATGTTCCCTTTTGAGGTACTTTATGGCAGAAAGTGCAGAACATCTCTACACTGGTCGCAAGCAGGAGAAGGATATATCTTTGGGCCAGATACTCTGAAATAGGCAGAAAAGAAAGTTCAATTGATCAGAGATCACCTTCAAACAGATCAGTCTCAGTAAAAGAGCTATACTGATAACCACCATAGAGAGTTAACCTTCTAAATTGGTGATCATGTCTACCTCAAGGTATCACCCCTCCGAGGAATCCAAAGATTCAAGGTGAAAGGCAAGCTTACACCCAGCTACGTAGGGCCATTTCCTATCATCACCAAGTGTGGAGAAGTCGCTTACAAATTGGAGCTACTAGAGAGCCTGTCAGATGTGCATAATGTGTTCCATGTCTCTTAGCTCAAGAAGTGCCCCAGAGTCCTAGAAGAGCAAACCTCAATAGCGACAATCAAACTATAGAAGGATCTGTCCTACCCAAAATATCTTATCAAGATCCTTGATACCATGGAGAAGCAAACAAGACGCTAGACCTTCCGTCTTTGCAAGGTCCAATGGAGCAACCACTTAGAGCGGAAAGCAACCTAGGAGTATGAGGATCAGCTTAGATTAGATTTCCCTTTTCTGTTCATAGAGTAGCTCAAATCTTGGGGTTGAGATTCTATTTAAGGGGGGTGGGATCTGTAACATTCCATTTTTGTTTGACTTTGTGTGTGAGCAAGAAATTCAAAGTTTTGAGTTGAACTTCAAAGTTTAAACCTAAGAATCTAGAATGCAATTTCTTTTAGTGGGAAATTCAAATTTTGCAAAGCATTTCAAATCGCCTTGGCCTCCAGCCCACCTCTTCTTCTGGTCTTCCTCCCCTTGGCCTCCCCTCCATTTCCAGCCATCACTGCCCAGCCCATCTGATGCCTCCCCTTCCTCCCTCCCCTCTTCCTACTCATGTTCTCTCATTGACCCCACGCTGTGACACCGTAGTCTAGCGTTGCCACGCCGTGTTGTCGTGGTCCCCGTACCTACCGCGATAGTGTCCTTCCTCATCTCAGCTCCCCCGCCTACACCGCTGACTTGCCCTATGAAACCGTCAAGCTGAAGCGTGTGCCCAAACCTCCGTTTCAGTGCTCGACCAGGCTCTATTCTAGCACATGGATTAGTAGCATGGATCTGATTAGAGGATTACTTCAACTCAAGTGTGGAAAGGATTTAGTTTGCTCTCTGCAAACTTAGTAAGATGGTTGCTGTGGGCATTCAGAATGCCTTAGTTGACCTTGCCGCTAAAGAAGCCAGCAACACCGGTGAAGCCACCACCGCCACAGCCGGAGACCTCTCTACTAAAGACAATCTCACCACTGAAGAAGCGAGAGGCAATCCCCCTTGTTCTTTCATTGTGGGCTGTGTTGAATCTTGCATCTCTGAACTTGCCATGCCGACGACGGGGACGAACTTGAGGCTAGTGGTAGGGACAGGCTCGAGGCCAGTGGAGGATGTGATGGCGGATGAGCTCACGGATGAGGAGGAGGAGGTAGAGGAGATGCTCGAGGAGGAGGAGGTAGAGGCAGCGCTCGTCGAGGCAGAGCATGCGCTCGAGGTCGTGATGGGATCGTAGCTAGTGGAGGAGGAGGCAGCGTGTGGAGGTGATGTCTTGCTACTATCTTGGGCTTCAACAGTGAAGGTGGTGCAGGTGGAGATTTGGAGGAGCATGTGGGGGAAGGAGCTCACGATGAAGGTGGTTTCGCGGTAGGGATCTAGAGGAGCTCACGGCGAAGCTTGCAGCGAGAAACCCTAGCGGCAGAGGATTTCGCTGCAGCCGGTAGTAGCAACAATGCAACAATGATGCGTGGTGTGCGGGGGTAACTGGGAAAGGATCGGGTCGACCCTAGAGTTGATGGGGTCTTAGGTCCTATTAGACCTCTTACTTTTAGGGCTGACCCATTACCTTTTGATGCCAAGAATTTGGGATTGATCACCTACTATTGCCTTTGACTTCTCTAGTCACATGCAGATCAAGGCACAAGAGACAACGTGTTTCTTCATGGACTGGTGATGTCGCTTTCACTCGTGCGGGTGCTGACGGCTTGCTGCTCGGTCTGCACAACGCGTAGTTCCTCATGTCTTGCACCAAAAAATGTCAAATCTCTTCCGTTACTCTTGTCATTGCATGCGCTTCCAACTTGAGACCAAGGGCTTAAACCTACTGCTTTGCTTGATTGCTCCAGCCGCACGCCGGATCTTTACCTTGGGAGAGCTGCGTGAAGATGCACCTGGACCGAGCGACATGCGCCTCGCACTACTACACAAAACGTTATGACAGACAGTTGAAAAACATCATCACAGACGGTTGAGTGAGCCGTCTGAATTGATGGGTCAGTAATGATACGAGGTCATCACAGACGGCTCGAAAGCAGTCTGTGATGTAAATATCGCAAACGATTTTTGTTAAAAACCATCTGTGATATTCTTTCTTTCTTTTAAATCTATTTCTGTTTATTGGCCAACCTATGAAACAAGCAGATCAACATGTACATGTATACATCCAATTCATATCTCAATTCATTTCGGTAACAAAAATATCTTTTTTACAAATCAATTAATTGAAATAAAAGAAAGTATCTATTAACAAATACACATGTACAAATAAAGATAGCGATTGCATTTGTACTTAGAAGGTAACACACCTTTTCTTCTATTATAAATAGGCAAGCATTGTTTGTGCAGCCTAACAAGTTCGTCGATTATAGATCTGTTCCTTTTGTGAAACCTCGATTCCGGAGTGATAGATCAATAAAAGATAGCGACTGCATTTGCACTTAGAAGGCAACACGTCTTTTTTTCCATCATAAACAGGCAATCGCTCATCCAAGCATTGCTTGTGCAGTTTGACAAATTCATCGATTATGAATCTGTTCCTTTCGTGAGATCTCGATTGCGGAGTGATAGACCAATAAAAAGATAACGATTACATTTGCACTTAGAAGGCAACACACATTTTCTTCCATCATAAACAGGCAATCACCCATCCAAGCATTGTTTGTGCAGTCTGACAAGTTTGTCAATTATGGATCTGTTCATTTCATGAGATCTTGATTTCGGAGTGATAGACCAATAAAAAGATAGCGATTGCATTTGCACTTAGAAGGTAACACGCTTTTTCTTCCATCATAAACAGGCAATCGTCCATCCAAGCATTACTTGTGCAGCCTAACAAATTCGTCGATTATGGATCTATTCCTTTCATGAGACCTCGATTCTGGAGTGATAGATATCTATACCAATAAAAAGATAGCGATTATATTTGCACTTAGAAGGTATCATGTATAATGATATCTTTGCAATACTTGCATTTCTAAAATTTTCGGTCGTCTTCTTATTAATTAGTCTATATGAACAACAATATTTATTCTATATAAAACATGAATAACATATATTAATTCTTCACCTCACGAGGGAGGAGGGCGCCGGAGTCGGGGAAGGAGGGCACCGAGCTCGCCGGAGTCGGGGAAGTCGGCGACGGCTCGGGGAGGGAGGAGGAGGGCGCCGGGCTCAGGGGGAGGAGGAGGACGCCGGGCTTAGGGAAGTCGGTGACGACTCGGGGGGAGGAGGAGGGCGCCGGGCTCAAGGGGAGGCAGAGGGCACCGAGCTCAGGGAAGTCGGCGACGGCTCGGGGGGAGGAGGAGGGCGCTGGGCTCGGGAAAGTCAGCGACGGCTCGGGGGGAGGAGGAGGGCGCCAAGCTCGGGGAGAGGAGTAGGCGAAGGCTCGGGGGGAGGGGGAGGCCAGGGCGCCAAGATCTAGATCGAACTAAAGACATAGGTGCGGATCTGAGCGGCGCAAATAATATATATACCGGATTATCACAGACGGTTTTTAATAAAAACAATAGATGGTTTTTATTAAAAACCATCTGTGATACTTCTAGTGATACTAGAAGTATCACAGACGGTTCTTGGCAAGAACCGTCTGTGATATTAACCCTACACAGGCGGTTTCACAAATCTGTCTGTGATGTTGCGTCTACTAATAGTGTTTTTGTAGTAGTGTTGGGAGCGCTGCGTGAGAGGAGACACGGCGAACGAGACAAGCGAACACGTTGACGTATTTTTTTCTTCCGATTGGATCTCTTATGGTTGTGATAAATTGTTTAGGCTCTAATACTAATTGTTGACCTAGTTACTAAAGAAAACTCATACATCACAAGTAAATGGAGAGAATACAAGAGAATTTCTCTATTCTCTTGCTTGCTTTTACTTCTTACAAAATTGATTACAAACCTTTTAATATATAGGCCAATACTCTCCTATTAATATACATATTCAAACTTCAAGTTAGTCATGACTTTAACTTAAGTTACACATAGAGACGGACTCTACTGCATCTCGAACTCATTTTAAACCATAAATCAAGATTATTTCCAACATAACAGGGTTATGATAACTGGTTTTAAAATTTTAAAAGGGGGAGGGGCGGGCGGTAACGCCAATAGAACCGATTATCAGTTAATTTTGGTGGATTTTGGCCCAAAATTTTGAAATCAAATTTGAATTTAAAAATGGAAAATATCGTAGTTGTTTGGCCAAAAATTTCAATGCAAATTGTGTAAATCGGTGCAAATTCAAATTTAAGTAAAATATTTGAGATCGGTTTGTATTTTAACTGGGATGCCTGATAAAACCGATTTTTCCAAAAGTCAACCGGTTATCATAACCCTGCTGTATAATGGTTAAAACCAGCACACATATTCATACTCCATATCTGTGTTTTCACACCGAGATCTATATGCTACACATAACAACAATCACTAGTGCAGTGGACCTCAAACACAAGTTATACCTTATACGATTTGTCACTTGCTTACAGCTTAAGCTTTTGCTAGTAAAATGGACCTCAAGAGCGTAGTGGTATCAATAAGTATCAGTACTCGAGGTTGCCAAAGTCGGGCTCAGGCGGCTTGGGCAGGACGATGAGGTTCTCTGCCCGGAGCGAGCGCTGCCGCTTCACTCCGCGCATGGCGTTCTTGGCGAACCTCGACACGAGGAAGGTCGTCCTGAGTTGGCTCGACGACGACGATCCCATGTCGGCGTCCCCCTCCTCCTCCCGCCGCCGCTGCTCGGCCGCCTTCCGCTTCAGGTACCTCCTCCAGGCGGCCTGTATGAAGCAAGACGCCCACGTGCGCCACTGCTGCGAGTAGAAGCGGAACGTCTGCTGCAGCTGCTTGCTGTGCAGGCGCCGGAACTGGCCGGCGACGAACTTGAGCTCGTCAGCTTGCAGCGCGAAGGCCTCGACCTCGGAGAGTGCCTTGACGGTGCGCGTGGAGAGTGGGAGGTTGGCGGCAGCCTTCGGATCGAGCGCCCAGGTGAGGAGCTCCTCGCCGCAGAAGTCGCCCTCCTTGAGGAGCCCCCTGTTGAAGAAGCCGGTGCGGCCGCCGTCGGTGGTGGAGCTCTCGAGGCGGCCGCGGATGATGAAGAGCATCTCGTCGACGGGGTCCCCCTCGCGAACGATGTAGGTGTCCTCGGTGCAGAGGCTGGTCTTGAGGCGCTCACAGATGGCATCGAGGAGGCGCCCGTCCATGTTGGCGAAGAGAGGGACGCGGCGGACGAGGCGGAGGCAGAGGTGGCGCTTGACGTCGCGGCGGAGGTCCTTGGGGAGGCCGCGCACGAGGCTGTCCTCGTCGACGCCGCGCGTCTCGAGCCACTTGTACTGGTTGTGCCGCCACACTCGCTCCCGGAGCTCGTCGGGGAGGAGGCGCTGGTGCATCCACTGCTCCGAGTCGCGTCGCTTGAGCCGCATCTCCTCCAGCCGCAGCGTCATCGACTGTAGGTACGTCTGCATGTTGCCGATCAGCAGCGCCATGAGGATGAGCCCGAACAGCGCCAGGAAGATGGAGAAGAGCGCCTCCCCCTTGTAATGGGTCGTCTCGAGCCCCTGACCAACCGTACTATACGGACACGGCAATGTACATACAGTTACAGTTAGGGGCTGTATTGATAAGTAGCAGGATTTTGTCAATCGGTTTTATTATTATACAGTTGATTGAAATTTTCTTATCTCTCAGACATCTAAAATTGTATAATACTAATTCTCCTCTTCCTTCAAAAAAATTCCCCTTCCAAAAAAAGAACTATCAGAGGATGCTCATTCAGTGATTGAAAAAGTGACTAAGAGTAAAAGAGAAAAATCAATCGCCTGTGCAATAGACGTCCCTTTATTAATTTGTATATCAATCATAAATAGCTTCTTAACCGGACATGTTACTATCTTTATTTATTTTTACTCATCATTTTATTCTACACATCTTTAATCATTACTTTTCAAGTTATATATTAGTAAAAATCACTGAAAATATAATAATAAGAAAGTACTTTCTATTTTTTAGATCAATTTACTGATATTATTTTTACATGATAAATTTAAATATTTTTGTACATATTAATAATTAAATTTTTAAAAAGTTGACTACGCGCACTCTGAAAACTTGTAAGTCTGATCCATGTTAAATATCTATGAGATGCATGTTGCGACAGTTCAATAATTCATATGACCGGTTAGGGACGCTTATCGCAGCAGTTCAATTGTGGTAGTATCAAGTATGTAGTACCTGAGGTTCTGGAGGCCCCACCAGAGGCAGAAGAGGATCTTGGCGACGAGGTTGTCGGTGGAGATGACGCCGGACTGGATGGCGGTGGTGTAGATGCCATAGTTGAAGCCGGTGCCGTTCTGGTCGACGGGGGCGCACTCCTGCACCAGCACCTGCCGGATCATGGTCCTCCACTCCATGAACCCCGACTGGCCGACGTTGCCGCCGCCGCAGTACATGTACTTCTTGCACTGGTGGAACTTGAGCACCTTGCAGTTCTCCCTCCAGCAGTCGTCCAGCCGCTCGATCGACAGAAGGTACCAGAACGCCCCGACCATCTGCGTACGATCAAACATCGATCGTTCATGCATGGTGATCGAGGATGCGGCAGAAGAGACAAGGTAACACAATGTACGTGGCTGGCGAGCATGTAGAGGAGGAGGTAGTAGGCGGCACCGAAGAAGGCTGTCTCGGCGAAGACGCCGGTGGTGCGCTTGAGCTCGGAGGTGATGGGGTAGAAGCGTACAAGGCGGGGCACATACTGGACGAGGACGATGAACAACAACGCGTTCTTGGTGGGCAGCAGGTCGGCGCCCTTGGGCCGGTTCACGAAGTTCCAGATCGGGATCTGCGGCAGCGGCAGCACGGACAGCAGGTCGATGACGAAGAACCGGCGCAGGTAGCGGCGCGCGATGGCGCCCGAGTCGATCACCAGCTCGCCACGGCCGAATACACGCGACGACGGAGCGATGTAGGCGGTGCGGAACTGCAGCACGATGCGAGCCAGGTAGAAGGCGTCGACGGCGGACCGCACGGCGGTGGCGCCTGTGGCCAGGCAGCGGTCGAAGCCGATGCAGGTGTTGCTATCGGTAGCGGTGACGGCGGGGAGGTAGAAGAAGAGCGGGTCGACGGCGACAGAGATGATGCAGGCCATGACGAAGAGGCGGTTCATACGCACGAGGAACGCGTCCTGCGGGTCGAAGATCTTCTGGGACATGTTCTTGAGGTCCTCCTGGAACACACGGCCGATATTCTTGAGCCGCTCCGACCGGTTGATCATGCCGGTAGCCACGCGCACCGACCGCGACCGGATCTTGGGACGCCCGGAGAAGTAGCTATCCATCTGCAGGCCGCCGCCGTCCATGGCGCTCGACGTGATCGACATCCTCGGGCTCGCCTCCTCCAACCTTTACAGCAATTTTAAACGCGCGTTCATGCATGCACCCAAGGAGACCACCATGCATGTCAGCACCAATTAACGCGTAGTGAATTAACACTGAACCCAGAAGGATCGACGAGCATGTCACCTCACGAACTTCTCCTTACGGCCGTCGATGAACTGGGACCTATAACCGCAGCCCAACATCTTACACGAGAGCTATGGCATGCAGGAGAGTGCCATGCGATCGTTCGCCATTAGAGATCGATGGTGTTTGTAGTGGTCGAGGTCGATCGACAGATCAAACCAATGCCCGATGCTTTGCTTCCTAGCCGCAGAAGAATCGAATACCCTGCAAGGATTGAATTGATTGATGCCAAGTTTTATGTCCGAATAAATTTCAGGAGGAGATCCGCTGATCGTCGTCGACATGCAGAGTATTCAGCAACAATTTCGCCAAATAAAATAACAATCAGCAAAGCGAGATGGTAAAACAATAAGACAATATTGATTGATCAAGAACCCGTGCAGCTTGATTGACGTATCACCTCGGAGAGGAAGCAACCAATCCAGGCCAAACAAAATTGCGCTATCTAGTCTCTCTCTCTCTCTCTCTCTCTCTCTCTCTCTCTCTCTCTGTTGTTTCCCTACTTTTTTTTCTTCCTTCTCTCTCCCGTGTCGTTGGTGGTTGCAAGGAAGGCCGTGAGAGGAAGGAGCGGCAGGAAGTAACCGGAAGGATAGGTCCTACACGTGGAGCTTCGCCACTGGTTCCTTCATACAAGTTCAACGGGCGCCACAGTCATTAGTCTGTTTTGTAAGGCCAATCAGATTAAAAATTTTACATTTCTATGATGTCCATGTTTTTCAGACCAGAGAGTTCATAGTGGTTTGAACCATCCCTAAGAACTGTGCTTCGTATGATGAGGCGGTTGTGTACGTGCCGTTGGCAGTTAGTTTCCATATGATTGTGTCATCAGCTACCTCGTGTAGAGTAATCGCGGACATGTGTCCCTAGATGCTATCCGTCCATGTTAGGTGGTGAAGCCAGTTGTTCCTTGTCAAGGCATTCCGTAGGATACTTTTTTTTCCTCTTGGATGCCTCGAATATCATGGGCATGATATCAAAAAGTCTATTGTCGTCAGCCCAGGAGGAGGTCTAGAACAATGTCTTCATCCCATCGCCTATTGTTATGGTTGTGGCTACTGTGAAAAGACAGCGATCTAGGTTGTCGCATAGGGTTTCCATTCCTTGCCAGGGTATGGTTTGAGCTCCCCATTCCTGCCAGAGCCATCTAAGCCTGTGGGCCCTAGCGAAGCGCTCTAGGTCCAGGATTTCCAATCCTCCCATCTACGTAGGAATCTGCCGAAATTTTGAACAAACCATTAAATATTATTTAAATTTTTGATAAACTATTTTGATTACTATTTAATGAATAGTACTCCTCCACTACCTTTTCTCGATGCTCTTAATTAAATTTGAATAGTAATTTTTATCAGGATCTTGTAGGTTGGCGAAATCAATAAGACAGCCGGTCGTGTATCGTTGATTTAGAAATCATACTTGGTATTCACCATATTTCTTTCTAATTTGCTTCAAAAGTAGCTAAGCTTTCTCTAGATGTTCTTAGTCACAACCATATGAGATAATCACTACTAAAAAACAGGCTATATTGGACAGGTAAATCACAGACGGTTCATACGGAACTATCTGTGCTTAACTATCACAGACAGTTCATACTACCACCCGGCTGTGATACTTTCACAGACGGTTATTAACATGACCTGTCTGTGATAATCGAGTATCATAGACGGTTCGTGTTAATAACCGTTTGTGAAAGTTCACAGACGGTTTGTTATACGAACCGTCTGTGATAATAGAGACATCACAGACAGTTCGTGTTAATAACCGTCTGTGAAGATTATCACAGACGGTTTGCATAACAAACCGTCTTTGATATTAATCGTCACAGACTGTTCGTGTTAATAACCGTCTGTGATAAATTGCACTATTAATACTTGGACGGTGTTGACACAGATCTGTCTTCATTGCGCTGCATCGGTGGAGCAAGGCGGTTGGCTTTAGGGAGTTCGGGGGTGAAAATATATCGCCATCTTCTTAGTGATCTAATCAGATGTTAGTACTCAATTACTTTTAATTATACTTATATACATATTTTTGTAATGAAAAGCCAGAGATGATAACTTATATGCTATGTAGTGCGGTAATAATCATTTTTGGCAACCATTTGTTACTTGTGTAGCTAGCGTAGATGGATCAAAGATGGATGTACATTAAAAACCGTGTGAGTGAAGAGTACATTATTGGCGTATCTGTTTTTAGAAGAGCAGCCGAGCTGGATATGTTAAAGAAGGGGATAAAATATATGTACTGTCCATGTATTGATTGTGATAATCTCAAGATGTTTAGCAATTCAGCGCAGATCGAAGCTCACTTGATTCGAAGAGGTTTCAGAAAAGGGTACAAATGTTGGACCAGTCACGGTGAAGAGAAGTGTACACAAGAAGCTGGTAGTTATGATATAGTTGAGGGGGACAACGATATGACAGTTGTGGATTGTGCTTTTGATCATGAGGCCGCGGATGGATCGCAGGATGACAATCTGGATCAGATGTTACGTGATGCAGAAGGGAACTATAGTGAGAGAGAGTTTGATAAATTCGCGGGCTTGATGGAGGACTCAGAGAAACTTTTGTTCTCGGGATACAAGCCGCAATACACGAGGTTGTCATCAGTTCTAGAACTATTGAAATTGAAGGCAAGCAATGGTTGGTCCGACAAGAGTTTCACGGCATTGTTAGGTCTCCTAGCGGACATGCTTCCAAAGGGAAATGTGTTGCCGAAAACCACCTACCAAGCCAAGAAGATTATTTATCCATTAGGAATGGAAGTAGAAAGAATACATGCATGTCCGAATGATTGTATCCTGTACTGTAAAGAGTATGATAGCTTAAATGTTTGTCCGGTGTGCAAAGCATCCCGATACAAGCGTAAAAATGACTCTGATGATGGAAAGAGCATCGAGGTGAAGCAAGAACCTCCTACTAAGGTGTTGTGGTATCTTCCTGTAATCCCCCGTTTGAAGTGTTTATTTGCAAACCGCAAGGATGCAAGATTGATGCGTTGGCACTTGGAGCAGCATAAGAAAGATGGAATGATAAGACATGTTGCTGATTCTGCCCAGTGGAGGAACATCGATAGGATGTTTATAGATTTCAGTGTGGAATCGGAAATATAATGTTTGGGTTGAGTACAGATAGAATGAATCCTTTTGGTAACATGAGCAGCCGACATAGCACTTGGCTCGTGACTCTATGCATGTACAACCTTCCTCCATGGCTGTGTATGAAGCGAAAGTATATTTTGATGTCACTACTTATCCAAGGGCCGAAGAAACCTGGCAACGATGTTGATGTGTTCCTAGCACCATTGGTAGAAGATCTTGCAATACTGTGGAACAAAGGGGTACATGTATGGGATGCGGACAAACGAGAGAACTTTACTCTATGCGCTATGTTATTTTGCACCATTAATGATTTTTTGGCCCTTGGTAACCTGTCAGGGTTGAGTACAAAAGGAGCCAAACCGTATCCGCACTGCTTAGATTATACGGAGAGTGTGTGGTTGAACAACTCGCGTAAAACTGTGTACATGCGTCACCGTAGTTTCCTTCCAAAGTATCACCCATACCGCAAGATGAAAAAAAAATTTGATGGAAAAAAAAGAAGATGACTCAGTACCAAGACTTTTTAGCGGAAAAGAGGTGTATGATATGGTCAAGGATATAAACGTTGTGTTTGGAAAGGGGCACAAATTGAGGAAGAACATGTAGAAAAAAAGGTCAATATTTTGGAACTTATCTTATTGGGAGCACTTAGAAGTTCGCAATTGCATCGATGTCATGCACGTAGAGAAGAATGTATGTGACAGTTTGATTGGCCTCTTACTGAACATTTCTGATAAAATTAAGGATGGTGTTAACGTAAGGCGTGACTTGGTCGCTATGAACATCAGGATCGAGTTAGCACCGATAGAGACCGATAAAAGCCGGACATACCTTCCCCCAGCTTACTACACTCTGTCTAAGTCCGAGAGAACTGAACTATGCCAGTCCTTACATGGTGTGAAAATTCCATCCGATCACTCCACCAGCACGAAGAAACTTGTTTCCATTGAACATTTGAAATTAATTGGCATGAAGTCCCACGACTGTCATGTGCTAATGACACAAATGTTACCTGTTGCAATTAGAAATATTTTACCGAATAAGGTTCAAGTGACAATCATAAGGCTATGTTATTTTTTTAACGCAATTGCTCAGAAGGTCATTGATCCCGATGGACTAGATGCTCTGCAAACCGAGGTGGTGACAACTCTATGTCATCTAGAGATGTATTTCCCTCTATCATTTTTTGATATCATGATCCATCTCATTGTTCACCTTATGAAAGAGATAAAAATATGTGGCCCCATATTTCTACGTCATATGTACCCTTTCGAGAGGTACATGGGAATTCTAAAGTCCTATGTATGCAATCGATCTCGACCGGAGGGTAGCATCATCGAAGGTTATACAACAGAAGAGGTTATTGAATTATGCATCGGCTACATGGCTCAGGTCGATCCGATAGCTGTACCTGTATCTCGTCACGAGGGGAGGCTAGAGGGTATCGGGACTATCGGAAGGAAAGCAATAACTCCGGATCAAAATACGTATGCTCAAGCCTATTTCACGGTTTTACAGCACATGACTGAAGTGATCCTATATATTGAAGAGCACAAGGACATGCTACGTCAAAAGAATGCAGGCCAGCTAGAAGTTTGGATCATGAGACAACACAACCGTCAGTTCAACGAATGGTTGAAGACGCAACTGACTAGAAGGTCATCAAGTGAAACACTGCAATGGTTGGCAAAAGGGCCAAAATTTACAATTGTGACATAGCAAGGATACGACATTAATAGCTACACATTTTATACAACAGATCAGGATAAAAAGAGCACAGTGCAAAACTCAGGTGTCCGCATAGATGCCTATGGTGCGCACGTCAGTACCACTGACCCAAGCTCGTACTACAGGCTTATAGAGGAGATTTGAGAGCTTGACCACGTAATTTTTAAGATTCCTCTATTTCGGTGCTGTTGAGTCCATCTCCCACGGGGTGTAAAAGTCGACAAGTACGGTGTCACTACCGTGCACATCGAATGTGTAGGATACAAAGACGAACCATTCGTACTCGCGAGGCAAGTTGTTCAAGTATTTTATGTAACCGACCCGGCAAATAAGAAGCGCAATGTAGTTCTTCAGGGAAAAAGAAGGATTTTCGGAGTTGAAAATGTTGTGGATGAGGAAGAGTACAATCAATTTGATGATTTGCCTCCGTTCGGAGATGGCATCAGGCTCAAGGAAGAACAAGGTGATGAAATAAGCTATATACGTGTCGATCATCGTGAAGGGCATTATTTAAAATGAAATAGCTATGTGTAATAAATGTAACTATATATGTTCTATTGTAATTGTAAAATGATTCATGAACTATGATGTATTTGTAAATTTGCATTTATGTATATAGGTGAATTGAATGCTGGTAGGTGTAGTTATATTCATTATACTCTGTGAGGTCTTATTGAATGCTGGTAGTGTAGTTACAACAGCTAGTTGGCAAGGCTTACAGCCAGCGGGCAAAGGCTTATTACAGACGGTTATAAACTTAGAACCGTCTGTGATAGATATCACAGACGGTTCTAAACTTATAACCGTCTGTGATATTATATTATCACAGACAGTTATAAGTGAAGAACCGTCCGGTTCTTAGTTAAGAACCGTCTGTGATAGTATTGCTATCACAGACAGTTCTTACCTTACAACCGTCTGTGATAATGTAATATCACAGACGGTTTAGTTATAGAACCGTCTGTGATATAACTATCACAGACGGTTCCTTTTCGGAACCGTCTGTGATAGTTTTCCTTATAAATACCCGCAATTAGGGCACAGATTCCGCACTCACGCACTCTAGATCTCCAGTGCCCCTGTTATTGCTGTCTCGCACTGCCCTTCCCTCCTGACACCGCCGCCTTTCCCTCCCGCTGCCGCCGCCGCCGGTCGCTCCCGACGTAGCTCCCTCCCCCGACTCCGGTGCCCTCCTCCCCCGACTCTGGTGCCCTTTTCCCTCGACGCCGCTCCCTCCGCCGAGCCCGGTGCCCTCCTTCCCCGACGCTGCTCCCTCCCCCAAGCCCGGTGCCCCTCGACTTTAGAGCTCCCTCCTCCGCTGCGAGCCCGGCGCCCTCCTCCCCCGACTCCGATGCCCTCCTCCCCCGACTCTTGCTAGGTTTTAGATTTGTTTCATGTAGTTATTTCGTGTTTCATATATAATAATGAAGATACGTTATCCATGTTTCATATATTGATACATATCCTACATTGTCATATTGATATATATATATATATATATATATATATATATATATATATATATATATATATTGATATGTGTGTATATATATGCTACATTGTAATATTGATATATATGCTGGCCGAATTTACACATGCTGGATTGATGAATATGTTAAATTCATTTGTCATTTGTATTTGGATGTGTTATATTTCAAATGGTATGTTCAATTCATATGATTACATACATGTTATGACATTTGTATTTGGATTGATGTCATCTTTGTGCTCACATAATCATACAGAATTATATTGCTATGTATGAATTATTAGCAGCTATAGCTAGAGATATACCACACCTCACTACGTCCACATATTTATCCAAAAATATATGCCACATAGACCTTCAAAGGGCATGAAGCTAGTGACACACTCGAGTATATCCGTTTCAATGAACTAGATACACTAGTTTGTGTCATTTGCTTCATAGAACTTTGTTTAGGCCTACACCTCACTACGTCCACATAGTCATCTAAAAATATATACCACATAGACCTTCAAAAGGCATGAAGCTAGTGACACACTCGAATGTATCTGTTTTAATGAACTGGATACACTACTTTGTGTCATTTGCTTCATAGAACTTTGTTTAGGCCCACACCTCACTGCGTCCACATAGTCATCTAAAAATATATGCCACATAGACCTTCAAAGGGCATGAAGCTAGTGACACACTTTAGTGTATCGGTTTCAATGAACTTGATACACTAGTTTGTGTCATTTACTTCATAGAACTTTGCTTAGACCTACACCTCGCTGCGTCCACACAGTCATCCAAAAATTTTTAGTACATGCCATATAGACCTTCAAAGGGCATGAAGCTAGTGACACACTCTTGTGTATCGGTTTCAATGAACTTGATACACTAGTTTGTGTCATTTGCTTCATAGAACTTTGCTTAGGCCCACACCTCACTGCGTCCACATAGTCGTCCAAAAATTTTTAGTACATGCCATATAGACCTTCAAAGGGCATAAAGCTAGTGACACACTCTAGTGTATCGGTTTCAATGAACTTGATACACTAGTTTGTGTCATTTGCTTCATAGAACTTTGCTTAGGCCCACACCTCACTGTGTCCACACAGTCATCCAAAAATATTTAGTATATGCTGCACTTGTTAGCTACAAGGTCTATTTCGGAGGCTCATAGCTCACTGCAGTTAATTTTTTACTTAGAAGAGAGATGACGTTCTCACAGTCTTCGTCGTCGTCATCTGGGTCTCACGCTCTCAAGATTGGGAAAACTAAGCGTGGCCGAGGAGTATCGAAAAGGCTAGATGGCCGAATGACCATCACAGTGGTCTCTTCGGATGGGGTCCCTCTGCAACAGAAGAAAGCAGTGGCATCATTTTGGAGTACTTGCGGGATAATTGGAAGGAAACGGGTCCCCATCACCATAGCAAGCTAGAGAGAGTTGTCAATGGATTACAAAAATCAGCTATAGGAGCAAGTTACAAATTCGTTCGAGAACCCAACAGAAGTACAGGGACTCATGCGACGGCATGCGCTCCTCGCAATGGGAAAAGCATGGAAGAATTTTAAGAGAACTCTTGTGACACGGTACGTGGCCAAGGATTTCACGCCCTTCACGAAGTATCCTTTTGTATCGCCGGAAACATGGGAAGCCTTTGTGCAGATGAAGACAACGACCAAATTTGAACAACAAAGTGCGGCGCACAAGTCTATCCAATCACAAAACACTCACCCTCACAGACTTGACACCGCTGGGTACACGGGTAAAATTCCGCAGTGGAGGATGCAGGACGAGGTCACACTCCGATCGGAGGCCTTCCCACCATTTGTCAGGATCGCAAACGAGCGCGCTCGAAACTGGTTAAGAGCGAGGTCATCAACCACATCTTCGGGTGTCTCTTTCAAAAACCCCGCAGATGAGAAAGTGTCCCAACGCCTGGTAAGATATGTTAAACTACATAGTTGTTAACACCTCTTGAACTTCATGGGTTCAAAAATAACATGATTAATTACCTCTTGCAGCAATCATTGACTACCGAATCTTCTCGTGGATCCTTTCAAGAATACAGGGAGAGAGATTTACTATCACATGCCTTGGAAAACAAGGACCACCCAGGTCGCACACGAGGCTTGGGGGTTTACGTATCTTGGAAGCACGGATTTTCAGATTACTCCGAGACATATAGGAGTAGGAAGATATCCAAAGTGTACCGCAACGACCAAATAAAACAGGAGCTTCGTGCTCAACTTCAGGAACAACTATCTGCCCCACTTCAAGAGCAGACTACCTCACTTCGAGGAGAGATAGATTCATTGAGGGAAGAACTGAGACAAGTCCGCAACCAATCGCAACCTACCCCTACTACCGTGGTACCCAGTCCCCCTCAACGTCGCAGTAGCTGCGCGTCCACACCAATTACTGAACATAGCGACGCCTACTTACCTATCGATGACATTCAGGTAATGCACTTCTTTAGAATGCTACATAGATCTCTCTAGTGGACGCCTTAACTCATCTTGTGTCGTTATGTAGGGGCCCATGCCTTGCATCCTTAGAGTCAGGCTTGTTGGCTCTATTCCCATTAACACTAGGCGGGGGATGGCGTATCCATTGCTGTCAAGTACGCTGGTGCATGGTGTACAAATAGAGACCGATTTCATAAAGGTCCAGGTGGACATTATTAATGATATTTTTAAGACCGTTTCTCTTGAGAAGCCCCCAAATGAAGAGATTCAGACATTAGGGGATGCTGTCCACACATTCGTTCAGTGGTCCAAGAGGGACATTGCCCTCGACTTGTCCGTGCCACGATCTCCACCTCCAGTGTCCCAAGAGGGACATCGCCCTGGACCTATCACATCGGCTCCGATGGCTCCACCTCCAGCTCCAGTTCAGAAGCTTGTTGCATCGGCTCCCACCAAGATGCCACCGAGAACGTCTCGTAACCGAGGCTCTAAAAGTCAAGGGAGGAAAAATAAGGCTCCCGTGCCATGGAAGTTCATTCTAGGAGTGTCGTTGGTCCCTGAGTCACAATTACCCGGGCTTAGCGTGATTTGCAATACATTGCATGCCTAGTACATGCAGAAGTCCAACATGAAGCCAATTCGGTAGAGTGCATTCACTCTGAAATATACGGAGCAGCATTTCCTCCACGACACAGGCTACATCGTCGTGACATTCGAAGACTTATTTTTACTATTCAATCTCGACGAACTCGACGCCCCGCTTCTACAATGCTGGACACTGTAAGTGTACTGTACAATAAAGTTCTACATTCACGTTATACCTATAAATGTCATTACTCTTTCCTTATGTATAGATACATGATCCAACAAGTCCGGCAATCGTGACAACCGATGGGTTTCCTCGACCCTCACTTGGTCTCCGAGCAAGTTATCGACGATAATGAATCATTCGTGTAAGATTACATAATGAGGGGATTGCTTGCTCACATCGATAAGGACTACATCATGTTTCCTTTCAACCAAAGGTAAGTGTTTTACTAGTTACCACACATGTTTTATTTGTACTTTACATGCAGCATAAACTTAGAATTAATCACTATGGTGACATACGTGACTAGGCAACACTGGATTTTGATTGTGATTGTACCAAAGTGGAGCAAGGTAATATGCCTTGATTCCTTACTTAGGAGTAACCACGACTTCAGTCGTGTGCAAGAAGTACTTAACAAGTAAACTCATTTCCTCTATACATAACTCTATTGTAATATTTTCTTTGTTTGCAACGGCCGAGGCTAACGTTTTTGAATCACGTAGGTCATTTACCGCTTATGTTGCCCACGGAGGAAGACACGACAAATCTAATGACATGCTGCGACACAACACGCGATTTTCGGTACCTGCTACAACACAACAATCCTACATCACACTTTGTTATAATGCCTCTAGAATTGACAATACCTATGTATGTAATTCTATTTTTGAAGTGTCACCAGCAACTACAGGACAACGTATGTGGATTCTACGTTTGCCGCCATATGAAGGAAATCATGGATAGTAAGATCAAAAATCCAGAGGTTTGTCATGTCCTTGCAATAATTATTATTTTTTGATTATATATGTATATATATACACACACGTGCTAATTAATGACTTATTGCTCCTAGCGACAGCGGGTGGACTTCGACGTAAGTACATATGATCTTGACCAACTCGTCGAAATTCGTGCAACACTCTCCGGGTTCTTACTAGGACAGTGTATAAACAAGACTGGAGAGTTCTACCCCGGCAATGGTGATAATTAGATGTTGAAACATTGGATGCAATTGTACAAATCACTCAGTTGTGCTTGATCAAACAATTCATTTGTCAGAACAGTGTAACGATTTTCATTCTATATTTGTATGTGATTTGTTGGCCATTTGTTACATTCGTAATTCATTTTGAGTTGTAATTAACTTATCTGTATAACTTTGAGTTGCAATGTATGTGATTCATTTGTCAGATCTGTGTAATCTGCAATGTATATGATTCTGTATATGTTGTAATCTTGTTGCTTGCTTTCAGAGGGCATGGCTAGCATATCCTGAGGCTAACCAAAAAACGGCAAATAAAACTGCTGTTGCAATTGCTATCACAGACGGTTTTTGCAAACAACCGTCTGTGGTAGTCTACTTTCACAGACGGTTAAAAACAACAACCGTCTGTGATACACACAATATCACAGACGGTTCTTGTTCGTGCAAATGCGTGATATTGTGTATCGCTGCATCGTTAGGAACAAGAACCGTCTGTGACATTGTGTGTATCACAGACGGTTGTTGTTTTTAACCGTCTGTGAAAGTAGACTACCACAGACGGTTGTTTGCAAAAACCGTCTGTAATATAAGTTATCATAGACAGCTTGAGAGCCGTCTGTGATAACCACCTATTATCACTGACACATAAAAGCAGAGCGGTTGAAAATCGCGTGATGACGGTTCGAATCGCTCGTGATAGGCCTATCTAGTGATGAATTTTTTTATCGTCACCCCGGGCAGTTCCACCTGATGGGAACACTTCTCTACTGCCATGTTCTCCCTACCCTATAATGGCTATGCCAAACTCAGAGCTCACCGGAGAACCGCCGAAGAGTTTTCTCCTATAAGGTCTCTAGCATGAAACCTCGTCCCATATAATCAAACTAAAAGGACAAAGGGATTTTCAAAGGAGAACTATTTCATTTCCACAAAGTAGCTTACATATTGTTTTTCCTTTCGGGAACCCCGACAATTAACAGAAAGATAGAAAATATACCTTACACCGAAAATATTACAATGCTTTCTTCTGGATGAATATCTTATAGTGGTATACTCACACTAAGAACTAAAGAGAGAATGCTAGTAGGAGGTGGATGCTCTCTTTCGCTCTAATGTCTTGATGTCTCGATGCCTCTGGGTCTGCTAGTTGGTATCTCCTTTTATAGCTACAAGAAGAGCCTCCATCTCTTTAGTTAATTTGACTTATAGCGTAGGCTTCACTATCTTGCATGATATGACTTGGCTTCTTTCCTTGTGTTATGATGAGAATTCCTTTGGTGCAATATGACTCCGCGTATAATTGGTGTGTATGTCCTCTTCAATGGCATATATAATTAGCATGCATCACCCTTCTGCTGATGGCCTGTGCATCGTTCTTTGTGAATTTTATTCTGCTGCATGCATGTCGTCGTTTTGCTTAATAGCCTTCCGTGCCCAAATAATTGATATGACTCTGCCATTGCAAATAAAGGGAAGACTACAATAAAATTATGTATAAAGAAAATGTGTTTACCTGTCAATTGCTTGTTGCACACGAGTGAAGTTGTGATTATTTCTAAGTAGAGAATCAAGGCATATTATCTTGCTCCGTTTTGGTACAATTACAATTAAAATCTAGTGACACCTAATCATGTATGTCACCATAGTGATTAATCCAAAGTTTATGTTGCGTATAAAGTACAAATGAAAGTTGTATGATAACTAGTGAAGCACTTATCTAGGCATCGAGTTCGTCAAGGTTGAATAGTCCGAATAAGTCTTCGAAGGTCATGGCGAAGTAGCTCAAGTTGTAGAGGAAATGTGTCTCCGTGTATCTCACGGTGAATCTACTTCCCAGTTTAGCTTCCTGTTGGACCTTCCATGTACCAGAAATACAAATTCCTGCAAACCAGTCCAAAGCTAGATAATTGTGACTTGGGGACCAACGACACATCAAGCTTGTACTTCCAGGGTCCGAGAGGCACCTTAATCTTATTTGGTTGGGCCTTAGCGTCTCGCTTGCGATACATCTTCAGTGTTGTCTCCATGGAGCTAATGCAATGGCCTTCTAAAGCAGAGGTTGAAGTGGAGTTATAAAGGCTTCTATTTGACAGGCATAGTCATGTGGAGATCGTGGCATGGAAGAGTCCAGGGTGATGCCCCTCTTGGGCCACTGGATGAATATGTGGACGGCATCATCTAATGTCATGATCTCTTTGTTTGGGGGCTTGTCATGTGGGATGACCCTGAAAATATCATTAATCATGTCAACTTAGACCTTTGCGAAATGGTCCCTAGCTGGGCATCGTGCACCTGCATCCCTGGTAGGTATGGAAACACCATCCTCTGCCTAGCGTCAACATGAATGGAGCTAACAATACATGATGAGTTAAGGTGTCCATCAGATATCTGTATAGCACTCTAGAGAGGTACATTACCTAGATGTCATCGATAGGTAGTGGGTATCGCTATGTTCAGAAAGTGGCTTGGATGCGCAGCTATTCCGACATTAATGGGGACTAGGTACCGCAATAACGGGGGTGGCTTGCGAGTGGTTGCAGACATCTCTCAGTTCTTTCCTAAATAAATCTATCTCTCCTCAAAGTGAGGCAATTATCTTATCTCGAAGTAAGACAGATAACTCTTCCACAAGTTATGCATGAAACTCCTGTTTCATTTGTTCCTCACGCTCGGCCTTGAATCTCTTCCTACTATACACCTCAAAGTTATTTGAGAATCCGTGCTTTCAAGGTATGTAAACCCCTAGGCTTCGCGTGTGACCTGGGTGTTCCTTGTTTTTCAAGGCCATGGATAGCATATCCTTCTCCCTGACTGCTTCGAAGGAGCCTTGGGAAGAATTAGTGGTCAATATTTGCTGCAAGTGGCAATCATGTTATTTTAGACTATACGAAGTTATGGATCTACTAACAACTAGGTAGTTTAACATATCTTACCAAGCATTGAGACACTTCCTCATCTATGAGATTTTTTGAAAAATGAGACACCTGAAGACGTGGTTAATGACATTACTCTTAACTAGTTTTAGGTGTGCTCATTTGTGATCCCGGTAAATGGATGGGAAGCCTTCGATCGGATTGCGACCTTGTCCTGCATCCTCTATTGCAGGATTTTACCCGTGTACCCAACGGTGCTGAGTTTGTTGGGGTGAGTGTTTTATGCCTAGAAAGCCTTGTGTGCTATACTTTGATGTTGAAATTTAGTCGTTATCTTCATTCGCACAAAGGCCTCTCATGTTTTCGACAATAAGAAAGGATACCTCGTGAAGGGCGTGCGATGCTTAGTCATGTACTGTGTGACAAGTATGCTCTTGAAGGTCTTCTATGCTTTTTCCATCGCGAGGAGCACATGCTGTTGCACAAGTTCTTGGATTTCTTCTAGGATCTTGAACGAGTTTAAAATTTTCACTCTTAGCTACTTTTTCTCTCCATCTGTCAAAGCTTTCTAGTTTGCTACGGTGATGGGGACTCGTTGCATTCCAAGTATCCCACAGGTAGTCCAGAATGTTGCCACTGCTTTCTTTAGTTGCACAGGGACCCCATCCGGAGAGATCTTCGTGATGGTCTCTTTGTTTAGTTGCACAGGTATTCGGCGATATATATTATTGCTACAAGGTCTCTTTGTAATACTAATACCTCAAAGCACACAATCCGATGTCTAAGGTTATACAAAGTAAGTTATGGATGGAGTCTCTTCCTCCTCATCATTCTATGTGTTAGGTTTGATTGTTATCTTAGGCGTAAAAAATCCCTTTGGGCTGTCGTGCCCTTTATTTACAAATGAATAACGCGGCATTCCAAATGTTATTTTATGCCTAAGACAGCAACTAAGTCTAACACACAACATGATGACAAGAAAGAAACAATAGTCATAACTTACTTTATAGAACCCGCCACACTAAATTCTATGATTTGCAATTCTAAATAAATCTTGTAGCAATAATAAAGTGAATCACAGAGGACACTAGAGTGTGTGATTTGCTTCATACCCTTTGAAGGTCTCTTTGGTATATATTATTGTTACAACATCTCTTTGAAACGCTAACATGCCATTTCAAATAGATCTTGTAGTAATAACACGACCCTCTTTTAAGGTTGTCTATAAGAACTCCACTCACTTAGAAACAACAGCTTCAACAATTTATCTCTAAAATAATTCTCTAACTATTTTTTATTATTTTCACCACAACTTCCATCCTCATACACCATCACAATTTGTTTCTCCCCTAACTAGAATTTTGAGTGATATGACATATATTTCTCAATAACTACAAGACAAACATTAAAGCACCATATACTTGGAGTTGAAAGGGTATGAACCAAATTAATTTGCTTCATGCCTTTTGAAGCCTAGGCATTCAGTACTATAATGTTCCTTTTGTACAACTACTACTCCGACTCATAGTATTTCATACCCTTTTTTCTTGAACTAGCAGCCTAGCCATAGGAGACAAGAACGTAGTGGAACCGGGACCCAGAAGGCCGACCGTGAGGACCACATGAAGGTGACATCTTCGGCAACAACAAAAGACCACCATCCATGTCTTCATCCATGTGACACCACACCAAGACGACCCCCAACAACCTTATCACTTCCAGCCCAACACAAGTAGGCCCACCTTTCCTCCCACATCCATTTCTTCATTCCTTTTTGGGTTCCACATCAAAAAGACACTAACAGATATGGATGGATGTAACACACATAGGGTAAAAAGTGTGGATCCATACCTTTGGGAGGAGAGGCAACAGGGAGGAGAGAATTTATGAACACATTGAACTTCGGTTTCAACACACATTAACAGATATGGACGAATCTCACATGAGGTAAAAAAGTGGGATTTAGGATCCATACCTTCAAGAGGAGAGGCGATAGGGAGGAGAGGCGGTGCCGGGAGAAGAGGCGACAAGAAAGAGAGGCAACGCTAGAAGGAGAGGCACTATTAAGAGGAGAGATGGTGCCAAAGAGGCGCCGTCGGGAGGAGAGGCACCATCAGGAGGAGAGGCAATGGGGCCACCACGTCAGGTGAGGAAGGAGAGGATGGAGATGTCAGGTTTTGCGGTGGCAGCGACGGGGGACGAGGAGACAGAGGAGTGCACGAGTGAGGAGTAAGGGCATAAACCCTAGTAGGCGCCCTACTTATATAATAACTTTCATAGACGGTTCTATTAAAGAACAGTCTATGATATTACAATCATAGACGGTTCCATAATGGGACTGTTTGTGACATGATATCATAGCATAGATGGTTTTACTATGGAACCGTTTGTGATGTGGTATATATCATAGACGATTCTATTATGGAACTGCCTGTGATACGTATATCACAGACAGTTTGTGATACTAAACCGCCTATGATAGTTCATTCTTTAGCTACAATAAATCCAGTTTTTTATTAGCCTTAAGAAATGCTAACCGTGCCCTATGAAAAAAGTAAGCATATACAATCACAGATGTAATTATTTCTTAATTACTGAATCAATCATAATGAAATAATTTTTTAATTACATGTCAAGTTTCTTATAATTACATTGGAATAATTTTTAAATAGGTGTTAGCTGTGTGGAATTATTACACTTGGCTATTTCTTCATTGTTTGGTTCTTCCTCGAGCCTAATGTTGTCTCTAAATGGAGGCAAGTCGATAAATTGATTGTACTCTTCCTCATCTACGACATTCTCAACTCTGACAATACTTCTTTTTTTATGAAGAACTATGTGGGACTTCTTATTTGTTGGGTTAGTTACATAAAAAACTTGAACAACATGCCACACGTGTACAAATGGTTTATCTTTGTATCCTACACGTTCGAAGTCTACAATAGTGACATCGTACTTATTAACATTTACACCTTATGGGAGTTGAACCCAACGGCACAAAAATATAGAGATCTTGAAAATTATGTAGTTGAGCTCCTAAATCTCCTCTACAAGCTCGTGGTAGGAGCTTGGGCCATGGTACTAAAGTGCTCATGAAATGCATCTATGCAGACACCTGAGTTCTAGATTGTACTCTTTCTATCATGATCTGTTGTATAAAATGTGTACCTATTAATGTTGTATCTTTTCCATATCACAATTGTGAATCTTAGCCCTTTTGTCAACCATTGTAGCATTTCACTTGATGACCTCCTAGCGAATCGCACCTTCAACTATTTGTTGAACTAACGGTTGTGCAGTCTCATGATCCAAACCTCCGACTGGCCTGGATTCTCTTGGTGTAGCATGTCCTTGTACTTTTCAATATACGAGGACACTTTAGTCATATGTTACAAGACTGTAAAATAAGCTTGAGTGTACGTATCCAGATCGAAAGTTATTGCTTTCTTTTTGATAGTCCCGATACTGTTTAGCCTCCCCTCATGACGAGATAGAGGCATACCTATTGGTTTGACTTGATCCATGTAATCGATGCAGAACTCAATAATCTTGTCGGTTGCAAAACCTTGGATGATGATGCCCTCCAGTTGAGATTGATTGCGTATATAAGACTTGAGAATTCTCATGTACCTCTCAAACAGGTACATATGACGTAGAAATATGGGGCCGCGTATCTTTATCTCTTTCACAATATGGACAATAAGATAGACCATGATATCAAAAAATGACGGAGAAAAATACATCTCAAGATGACACAGAGTTGTCACCACCTCGGTCTACAGAGCATCTAGTCCATTAGGATCGATAACCTTCTGAGCAATTGCATTAAAGAAATAATACAACCTCATGATTGTCACTCGAACCTTGTTCAACAAAAATACTTCTAGTTACAACAAGAAGCAATTATGTCATTAGCACATGATAGTCATGAAACTTCATGTCAATTAATTTTAAATCTTCCATGGAAACAAATTTCTTCACGCTGGCGGAGTGACCGAATGAAAATTTTACACCATGCAAGCACTGACATAGTTCAGTTCTCTCAGACTTAGACAGAGCGTAGCAAGCTGAGGGAAGGTACGTTCATCCTTTATCGGTCTCTATCAGTGCTAACTCGATCCTGATGTTCATAACGACCAAGTCATGTTGTGCGTTAACACCATCTTTTGTTTTATCACAAATTAAGAGACTAATCAAACCATCACATACATTCTTCTCTACATTCATAACATCAATGCAATTACAAACTTCTAAGTGCACTCAATAAGGTAAATCCCAAAATGTTGACATCTTCTTCTACATGTTCTTCTGACGGATCATCAACTTACATCCCTTTCCAAACACAACATCAATGCCGACGACAAGAGTAGGGATCCACTTATTTGTGCTTGAGAGATAAGGAAGATAGCCTACTAGCGAGGTACTCATACAAGATCAGTGATGTGAGGATTAATCTCTTGTGGCACACGATTATTTTAATACAACAAGGCATACATTCGACACGTGAGACAAAGAAACGCATCAGGGAGCCAAAACGATCGAAGAGGCACGCATCGGGGTGACGAAGCACCATTCATGTGTATAAAATACATATCATAGAAGGTTCCAATCACAAGCCATCTGTGATACGTAACTATCACAGACAGTTTGTATTAAAACCGTCTGTAAACTATCACATACGGTTCTAATTAAAAACCGTCTGTGACATCTGTAATTATCACAGATGGTTATTAGTAAAAACCATCTGTGATAGTTGCGTATTACAGATGGTGCACGATAACGTTTGTAAAATCATTTGTGATAGTTATAGTATAGACGGTTCCCCATAAACCATCTGTGATGATTTGTCCATTATAACTTATTTTGTAGTAATGCTCCTATCACCGTTCCAAACACCAAATAGATGGTGACCACTTAGTCCAATAGAGGCTGCAACTGCAACCGAGTTGCCAATCCATAGTGTGTGAGCTAAGCACCAAATTATCTGTCCAACCATCTAGAAGATAGATGTTAATTAGAATGCTACAAGCCAAAGCATATCGTAACATGTTGCAAAATAGAAAAACATAGCTTGAAATTTCGTAGCACAAAAGAATTTCATCATCCATATATCTTTGAAACATGGCCCTTCAGGGAATTACCTGTGGATGTCTGGTGATGCGCATTATTCCAGTTTCCCACAAGTGGAATTTTGGCTTGTCCACAGCTGCCACTTCTAAAAGATTCAAAGTAGATGGGTATAAAAAGAAGAATGAGATGAAAGACGAGAGCCAAACAAGCTCATGGATTCCTGAAATGCCCTGAACTTGCCACAGCTGAATACCATCACACTGATGATTTATAGACCTACAAGATAGGACAATTTTCTAAGATACAGAAAGATTCAGCCATTTAGATACCATCTGTTTGAAGAAAGTATGCCAACCACTCACAACAGTACTAACAGCTGACGGCAGTGAGATTCCGGCAAACAGCACACGGGTGGCTCGCTCCCCTACTATTTTCTCACCTGTTTCTCGTAAGCTTGCCATGCCACTATGGACTATAGCAAAAATGATGGCAAGGAGCAACATAACGACCTGCAGTGAAAAGATACAGGGTAAGCATATCTACTCATCCGTCCACAAATATAGATTATTTTTGACTTTTTTAAGTCTTCAATACAAAACTTTGACTATAATTTATTATCATAATATACTAGCAAAAATAATAAAAATATATATTATAAAAAATTTGTAAGACAAATCCAATGATATTATTTCTATGTAATCAATCTATATATACTTTAATGTATATTAATAGTTAAAGCTAAAAAGCTTGATCATATGGAATTCACGACGATTTATATTTGTGGACAGAGGAAATATCTGTTTGATAAATGTGATACAATTGCCAAGGTAACAAGTACTTGACAGGTAACAAGATGTCAAATGCATGTCATCCATCAAGACGACATCAAAGCAAAAAAAAAAAAAAGAAGTAGAAGCAAATGGTAGGAACTGACTAATGAATATGATCATGTAGGTGGTTACAATACAATCCACAGATTCTAATGATTTTGAAAAACATTTCATAACGAATGCTCAGTATAGCCAAAAAGAAAATGAGACAAGTATGTTATTACATATTGCATTATGAAGTCGCGCACACAGACGATTTTAATTTAATTCATTAGGCGCCTGGTTCTCCGCAAAAGGCAATGGCTACACTGGTAATGCCTATCACTTGGCAGATATGGAAGGAACGGAACGTCCGAATTTTCTGGTACACAGCGTCTTCACCGGGTCACTTGACCGTGACCATTAAGGACAAGGCTGGGGCATGAGTCCTAGCAGGAGCCAAACTAACCTTTGTATTTTTCTTCACCCTGTGAATTAATACATGGCAGCTCTCCTTCCTGGCTTCAAAAAAATTCAATAGCAATACAATTACTTTAGCCTCGTTATTTTTGGTTTTTTAGCCGGTTTTTAGCTTCAGCTTCTTTCCGCAATCACTATTCATCAGACTAACCAGTCGCAGCCAAAAACCATCAGCTATAGCCTAAAAGAATAGGGCCTATATAAATTCAGCAGACTGAAATTTCAAAGGTATAACAAGGAAACAGTATGCATAATAAGTCTGCTGAATGTAATATCGATACTTCCCCAAAAAAGGAATAATTGCTTCCATATCACTGAAGAAACCACAGCTTGCTAAAATACCATCAATTGTGAGTTGTGACAATGTCTGGTGTGCCCTAGTCCCACATGTTAGTAGACACTAGTGTTTTGGCAGTGTGATTTGCTCGGCAGTACAGCAAAGATAGTTGAAACGGATGACATACTTGGAAAGCTTTGCAATTAGCAGTATGTTGATTATTTGCAGCCAAGTATTTAGGATTTTACTAGACGCTCCTTTGCTTGAAAATCTACAGCATTTTCCTTCAAGTCTGACATACCCTTACAGTCAAACAAATGAACAGTGGACAAAAATTATGATTTAGCCCAAGTCCGGTGAACTGATCTCTACTTAGATGAGCTGATAAACCTTTCGAAGCATTATATCTTTTTCTTAAAGCTAGCTTGTACACAAGATTTCCTATAATAACCGATTATTTAAATCCCTTGCAATCTAACCCCATCAAAAGAAATATTGCTGATAGATTTACTTTATACAGGCCAGAAAACTTGACCTGCAATAGAAATTTAATTAAGGAACAGATAAATATTAAATTAATTAAAGTGGCATTTCAAAAGTGCAAAGAATCATTGCATAAACCAATATAAACACATTTTGCAAATAATCATTGCATAAACCAATATAAACACATTTTTCTAACTCAACAACTATAATTCATGCTAGGCATCACTACTACAAAAAAAAAAGTTTATATTAGACGCCTAATTACAAACGGTTTATAAAAACCTCCAGTATTAAATACAATCACAGACAGTTTTTGGTGAAAACCGTCTGTAAAGTATCACAGACGGTTCTTAACAAAAATCATCTGTGATATTGGTAATATCATAGACGGTTCTTATTAGTTCACAGACGGTTTGTAATACAAACCGTCTGTGATATGTTTCCCGCCTCATATATTCCTAAAATTTCATAATTTTCCGCCTGAGTTTGAGTAGGATTCTGTTTCGATATAACTCAGTAAAACGAGCATAACCTTTGCATACAGTGTCCGTTTTCGACGTTCTTGTACTTGTTGAAAAGCTAACGACGAGCCCGATCTAAAAAAATGACCGGCTTGTGATGTGTGAGTATCACAGATGATTTTTTGTTAGAACCGTCTGTGATAGTTTTTTTCACATACGGTTCTAGTTACAAACCGTCTGTATTGTATTTATCACAGGCAGCTCACAAACCGTCTGTGATAACCTTCGATTATCACTGACCCATAAATTTAGATAGTGATGACGTTTTTAAACAGTCTGTGATGATGATTTATGTAGTAGTGCATGCATTTACTAACCAGCAAAAGAAAGTTTTGCTCATTTCCTATTGAAATGTAGATGATGACGTAATTGGGGATAATTTTCTGGTATATTGACAACTGATTTTTTTAAAAAATAATAAAATATCGATCATCTACAGCGTCATGTGACATGAATAACACAGGAATTATTATAGTAAGCTTATGAAGCATATGTTCCATTATATAAAAGGAGGATTGAATTTGCTAAGGTTCATATGCATGCCGCCACAAATTTAGGATGCCAAACACCATTGAAGTTTTCAATGACCTATCCAAAGGGTTCTATAAAGGTTGGCAAGGATCCATTCAGTTTCACGTGCATGAAGCCTAGCTACTCCTATTTGGTCCCAAACTTGATGTTGTTGCCGAAACTAACAGCATTAGAAATATCGATATCAAATTCTACTGCTTCCTTGGGGCACCAAGTTTGTCACTCAAGTGTCAAACTACCTACATACTACAGCACACCAAAATGGAGTCTGCAGCCAACAGCACGCAAGATATGTTACCAAAGTAGGTCATCTGAGCTCAACTAAACATCATTGCAATTTGAATTTTGAACACTACTCATCACTACAGTCCTCCAAAACATCCATATTTTCATCCATGCTACTTTAGTAGCTACATTTGCTTCATATGAAAGGGAAGATTCATTAAGCGCGCGCGATGCAAGTTCCAATTAAGCATCACATTCAGGAGCTATAACACAAACTTTACCGGTGCACAAACTTTACTTTCCGCTAACACAAATGAAGAAAGAAAGGAAACAACCACGGCTACTCAAAGGAGTTGACGTGAACAAATGGCAAACTAAAGGATAACATGTGGACAAGTAAACCCACACAAAGTCCAGTAATTCAGGCAAGAACTGAGCCTAAGCAGCAGAAAAATCAAATCCTGTAGACGCACCTTATGGCTGTCGAAGACGGCGGCGACGGCGTCCAGGAACCTGGTCCTGACCCCGGTGGCCGGTTCCATCCACAGTGTTGAAGTCTGATCTAAATTCATACTGTGTTCATACAGGACACTGTATCATTTCATATCAGACGAGATATGACCGGTGATAAGGCCATACGCAAGCTTTATCAGATATAGTGTTAACCTATAGCAACTGACTCTAATTCAGTTTTCTCTCCATATGGAACTCGTTTATCTCACCTTATATATCTACCCAGTAGTAAATAGGAAGAAAAAAGTAGTCCATATATACGAAAAAAAGGCTCTTTGTAATATCTCACATAGTGAATTTCGCCTCCATATATCCGTAGTTTTTCTCACAAAGTTTTTTTACGTTAAATTCGTATTTCTCATTCTTTTGATCGTTAACTTCTATCCTATGTTTTATAACAGATGGTATCAAAATTTCTGGTTTGAATCCCGATCCGCTGCACTCATGGCGCATCGAGGCAGCCTCCACGTCTCGTTGTTACGACGTTTTCGTCAAAACCGAGTGGTTGCACTATCCATCTCCGAGGCAGTAAGTCCCAGCGTAGCGATAAAAGTCATGGCTTCAGCTTGGCCCAGTGTAGAGAAAATCGCTACGGTGTTCCCTCAATCCAAGAGCTATAGCGCCAGGTCCTTCACTCGTTCGCCGGTTCATCGCAAGTCAAGGACGGCAGCAGCCCCCGGTCCTCGGTCCCGAGTCCTTTTGTTCTATCGGTCCAATAGAGAGTCGCCAGGAGAGAGAACAAGAAAAGGGCACCAAGCCCAGGAAGAACCAAGCTGTCGGTTGGTTTTTCTTTTGGTATTTTTAGATGAAATTTGTTACGTGCGTCCGAGAAATGTACCAAGAGATTATAGTATCCTTAACTTGACGATTTTGACTTACCTCAACTCTGTTCCATGACTCAACTTCATACTGAGCATCGTCTCACGCTTTACCTCGACGACTATTCCAGTACCAAGTCCGCAAACATCAATTGATTTCATCGACAAACCATCGTCTTCTACGGGTTACTGCGGCAAAATCAGCAGATAAGGAGTTTAAAGTGAAGTTATAGGCTTTCAACACAATGAGTTAATTTGGGCTACGCTTGACCGAAGAGACTTTGAAAAAAAATCAATATTAGTTGTAGGGATAGGTGAATTTGATGTTTCAATCACCGTTTGGATATTTTACAATTTGGATCGCTTACATGGCCATTATGGAGGCTTTGACAACATTAATTCTCAGGAATTTGATGATACCCTGATAGTAATCAGCATGATGCTCTCCGGAGTTTTGCTATTTGAAAGTGAAGATTTTGTTCCAATTTCAGTTTGAGAAAAAAGACTAAGTGCAAGGAGTTTATTTTTGCATGGATACCACAATTCTGTCTAGTTGTCATAAATTGATACGAGGGGTTTAGTGTAGTTTATACTTCGTTGACGACACAATAGTTTTTTTTTCATCCAGACAGTTTTATAGGAGCAATTTCAACCATATCATGGTATTTAATTACTCTTAAAGTCGGCAATTTGACGTACGTGATGGCCACACGTACAAGTCGCTTTTTCAATGAGTGTTTGTCGAGTTTTGCATTCTAAGTGGAGCATATCAGATTCTATAATATGAGTTCTTCGCTATCTATCTAAGCTACAGGTGATGTTTTGGTTTATGTCGTTCAACGATTGACCATGTTTCAGTAGATTAGTTACATAGACTCAGACTTTTGCTGGGATTTTTGAAGATCCAGATTTGTTCATCCGCTTTCTTCATAGTTGTGTTTGAACCTGCTAGTTATTTACTCAAGTTTGCTTCGCAAGAAGCATTTGAATAAAATTGTTCTAATCTTTCTTGTTGAAGATTAGTTCGATTAATTTTCGACGCACAAGGTCATAATCCTGATTTAATTAGGTTGTATTAAACATGGTGTCAACCTATAGCAACCAACTCTTATTCGATTTTCTCTTCATGCGAGACTCATTTCTCCCACCCTATATATATACCCTAATAGTCCATAAGAAGATAAAGATGCTTATTGTAATATCTTCTCATATAGTGAAGTCCACCTTCGTGTGTCCGTAATTTTTTTTGTAAGAATTTTTCATGTTAAATCTATGTCTCCGTTCTTTTGATCGTCCACTTCTACCATGTTTTATAACACATAGCATGTTGAGCCCCTAGAGCACCGCGGTGAGTATGCCGCTGAAGAAGGCCCACGACGCCACCCGTTGGTCGTCCAGGTGGAACACCGCGAGTGCTCCCCCCATGAGGTCGTCTCCCCGCTAGCCTCCCCGCCCCCTCGCCCGAGCTGGCCGGACCGAAGAGAGTACATGGGGGCGTAGGGGAGGCGCTAGGGCCGGGCTGGCGAGGGGTTCTCGTGGCCGCGAGAGGCGAAGGCAGTGGGGACAATGGTGGTGGAGGTGGGAGGCCATGGCGAGGTGGTGGGGAGAGCAACTCGAGCTTGCAGGTCTAGTGGTGGTGGGAATTGAAATGGGGAGACACGGTGGGAACGAAATTTTCTGGGAAAGGGCACTAAGCCTCACCCTTGAAGGCCCTCTCTTAGATCATGCCACATGTCCATCACTAATCCTAAAGCACTTATAGATAATTCATCCCCTTTTCTTCCTCAAAGTCTTGTTCTGTGATTCTGGCTTCCCCCTTACCCACAAGGGAGCTCCGCGGGCCACAATGGGGGCAAGCGGGAGGGGGCAGGACGCGGCAAGGTTGGGTACTAGAGAGGTTTCATGGCCAAGGTGAGGTGGGAGGTGTTGGTCGTGCAGGGCGGGATGCGCAAAGGCGAGGGATGCTACGGGAGTGGTGAGGGGGTAGGCGATGGTGGTAGAGGTGCTGGTGGGCGGGGCAAGCGAGGAGTGGGGGAGGACCACCACGCTGTTAGGAATAATCCCACATTGGTTGTAGGAGAGGAGAAATCACAACTTATAAGTGTGAGGGAGCCCCCACCCATTGGACTAGTCTTTTGGGAGGAGAATGTCCAATACCACTTATAAGTGTGTTGCTCCGTGGGTTTAGTTATGTTCAGTCCATTTGCACTGTGATTCGGGGAGTAAACTTGGTTGGACCTAGGCATACGGCCAGGGTCCGGATCTAACAAGTGGTATCAGAGTCCAGGTGCCTAACATCTCCTTAGACCTCATAGTTGCATAAGTGCCCAACCAATGTGTGAAGGGGGATTATTAGGAATAATCTCACATTGATTGTGAGAGAGGAGAAATCACGACTTATAAGTGTGAGGGAGCCCCCACCCATCGGACTAGTCTTTTGGGGGGAGAAAGCCCAATACCACTTATAAGTATATTGCTCTGTTGCTCCGTGGGTTTTGTTGTGTTCAACCCATTTGGACCTGTGGCTCGGGAAGTAAACCCGGTTGGACCTAGGCATGCGGTCAGGGTCCGCTCTAACAAGTGGTATCAGAGCCATACTGAGAACAAGATCGATATCGTCATCGGGTCGCGTCATTGTCACCGGTGGTGGTCCGTCGAAGGTACCGGGAAGAGAAAGAAGCGTCTCTCTTCAATACCCCATGCTGAACAAGACCAACTATGCTGCGTGGGCAATTAAGATGAAAGTGTTCATGAAGGCCCAAGGCGTTTGGGAAGCTGTGGTGGTCGACGACGTTGATGAGTGCAAAGATCAGATGGCCCTTACGGCCATCTTCCAAGGAGTCCCAGAGGAGACCCTCAAGCTGCGTGGGACATGCTCAAGGGGATGTACGTCAGCGCCGAGCGCGTCAAGGAGGCGCACGTGCAGACCCTTAGGAGTGAATTCGAGGGTTTGCACAAGAAGGAAACAGATTCGGTGGACGACTTCGTCGTAAGATTGATGACTCTCGTCAACCAGATCCGCGGTCTTGGCGATAAAATGGAGGAAAGCTACGTCGTGAAGAAGCTTCTCCGCGTTGTCCCGAAAAAGTACCTATAGATTGTCTCAACTATTGAGCAATTTGGGGAAAGCTACGTCGTGAAGAAAATGACGGTGGAAGAAGCGATCGGATTCCGGGTGTATGAGGAGCGTCTACGCATTCTGGGCGACAACAACAACGACGAACATCTTCTCCTCACACGGGCCGAGTGGGAGGTCTGATCGTTGAAGCACGAAGGCGACGGTTCCAACGGCAATGGTGGCCAAAACCGTAGGAATCAGAAATCCGACAAAGTTAAAGTGAGATGCTACAACTGCAACGGCTATGGGCATTTTTCTTCCGAATGCCGTAAGACGGAGGAGCAGGCGCTTCTCTTATCGAGGAGGATGTTGACGACAAACCGACACTGCTGTAAGCAAGTCAAGATTAGGGAGAGATTGTTAAATCTAATCTTGACTTTGTTTTTTGCATGCAGTTTGTTAGCTCCAATTGAGTGGTCTTACTTAGTTATGTGCATGCATTAGTTAGGCAGTTATGATCCGAGAGAGGGAGTCAGAACATGCATGCATTGGTTTGTTAGTACTTGACCATGTGTGGGGTGCATGGCATGAAAGTAGGATCTAGGAATTAGTCCTGGTAGTTTGCATGCATGTGCTTGGGTTATAAATTCTCAGGTACTCAGTTTGTTTGCTGTGAGGAGTTGAATAAAAGAACAGGCAGAAGAAAAGCGCTGCAGGCTGTTACGTAGCATAAACCTCCAGTGTCCTTTGTTCTTCCGTGTTCATCTTTTCCCAGTTGTATTCTTCCATGTTCATCTTCCAAGCGTTCTGTGTACAGCGTCCTGTGTTCTTCTCCTCCCAGTTCAAGTGCTCGACTAGTGCTTGTGTTATTCGTTGTCGAGTCCTGTTTGATCAGAGTTTTGTGTTCTGTATTGTTTTTCTTGTTCATTTTTCTGGGCTAACACACGCTGCCGTCCATCAGAGCGGTGACAAGCAGCATCTACTCCAAGGTGCAAGGGTGGAGGCAGCGTCATGCTCGAAGGCGGCGTTGTCGGCGTCATCGTGATCGTGCAGGTCGTGGCCGAGCTCGTCCTCCTCGTCGACGGCGATAGACTCGATGATATGTGGCGCGTGGGCGCCGCTGAAGGAGCGGACATAGTCCTTGAGCGAGCGCTTGTGCTTGAAGTTAGAGCCACAAAACCAGAGTTTGCCGCAGTTCTTCTCGTGCGTGAGCCAGTCGCCGTGCACGGTGAACCGCTTGCCGCACCACCGGCACGCGTACGGCCGCGCGCCATGCTTGCACCGGTAGTGCGTCAGCAGCATCTAGAAGTCCTTGAGCAGACGCGCCCACGGGTGGTTGATGTTGTTTCAGCACCCCTTCGCACAGCAGTAGCATGGCAGCCGCATCAGCGACGGCAGCAGCGCCGTCCCCACCGTGATCTCCCCCTGCAGCGACTCCGACCCCTTCCGGTACTACGACCCGTGCCCCCACATATGATCTACACCACATCGTGGATCATATATCTATGCGCAAGAACTGAATTCATGGGGGCACAATTTAATTAGGGTAAGTGAGCTAAAGAAGATTCTAGGTAGTACCTGCATATTGTTGAAGCGGTTGAAGCCTTGAAGGTCTTGTTGCAGACAGCGCAGAAGAACTATGACGGGCTGATGAGAATCTCGACAGCAAAAGGGACCCAATACTGGCTCAGCACCTGGCTCCTGACCGAGTAAAATTTTTGCTTTTTAGTCCAAAATTTAAAAGTTTTTTATATATGTACCTCTAGAGAAAAGATTTACAAAAATGGGCTCTTCGCACGGCGCCAAACGACATGACGCCCAGGGTACATAGCACGACGCCATGTGCTTTTGGCGCCGTGCGTGGACACATAGGATCCACGGTGACATAGCACGGCACCAAAGCACATGGTGCCGTGCTATGTACCAACGGCGTTAAGGGCCGTGGCGCCGTGCTTTGGGACTTAAGCCCGAGCACGGCCCCCCACCCCTTAGTCCCCAAACCGAACCCGAACACACCCAGCGCTGCTGCCGCCGCTCTCCCCTCCAAATCCACTTGATTTCGTTGCTTTTTCTCGCGGTTTTGCTTCCAAATCGACCAAGCAAGGTGAACTCCCTCCCCTCTTGATTTTTTGCAATAGATTTGGTTTATTTGAGGTACATTTCGTAGGGCAAGATTTGAAACTCTAGACGAAATTAGTCAGATTTGACTCGGTTTTAGGTTGGATTTACATTAAATATGCGTAATGTAAGAGTAGTTATGGGTGTAGATTTATTTTTAGGGTTTGATTTGAGTGAAATTGATTTAGAAATTTGCGATTAGTGGAAGATTTCATGGTGGAGGAATTGTATATGGCTAACCTAGGGTTAGCGTTATTGAAGAATTATAGTTCTTATTCAATTTGCATTTTAGGTTGTCATGTACTTCACCCGTTTGCCACCTCCACTTGATGTTGCCGTGCCGATGTGTTTTTGCGGCGATCCTTGTAAGGTCGAGAGGTCGGACGAACCGGAGACATATAGGCAGAGGTACTGGATGTGTGGCAACTGGGTGTTCGATCCGTCACGTGCCGCCGTCGTCCTCGGCAAGATGGTATATTGTATTGTCGATTCATCGACTTGGTATTAATTCTGTTGGTTTAACGAATGCGTACATTTGCAGGCGCCTCCACCGCTTTATGATTTTGAGCAGTGGATCGACACTGAGATCGCTGAGGATGACAAGAACTACCTTAACGCCGCTATGAAGTGGGATGAAGAAAGAAAGTAGAGGTGGGAAAGGGAGAAGAAGCAAGAGGAGGCCGCGAGGGAGCACCGTGAGGAGGAGCGTAGGAGGGCCGCGGCAAGGCGCAAGGGTGAAAGGGAGAAGAAGCTAGAGAGAGCGCGATATGCCAAGGCAGCCCTTGAGGAGCACCCTGATGCTCAGAGGAAGGGGAAATGGCCTCGATGCATTCAGTAGGTTGTTGCTATGTATGTTTGATGTGGACGTATGTAGTTTTTGATAATTTATGAACTATGTATGTGGACTCTATGTATGTATGTATGTATGTTTGTATTGTGTTGTAATGCTATGTATCGTTCATATTCAATTCGTGGAATATCAATCAATATTGTTTGCGCGAACGGAACGAAACAACTGGCCGAACTTGCACTTTTATGCAAGCACAGCTACGACAGCGCCAAAGACCGTGGCGCCGCATGTTAATAACACAGCGCCAAAGGGCCGGGCTCCGAGGTACTCAATGACGGCGCCAGGGTCTTTGGCGTTGTATGCATGGCGCCAAAGGGCCTGGCGCCGACATTGAGTACCTCGGCGCCCGGCCCTTTGGTGCCGTGCTACCTGAACCTGCAGAAAAAAAAGCGAAGTGTTGTTTTTTCTGCATGTACAAAACACATGCAATACACACCACATACGAAAATTCACATACACACATACACATACATTCACATATTTACATACACGCATACATGTCATCAAGTGGAACCCATCATGGGTTCGAGGACGCAGTATGGGAATCTCCTGGCCGTCCTTTGTGAGCCTGCCGCGGTACCGGTACCTCGCCATCCTGTGTATTCAAAAATACGTTAATGATAAGAATAACAAAATACGCTAATGATTCGAAATATTTAAAAATTATATCATCTAGACCTAACGCCGCTAATCTGACTGGAACGACGTTGACACGTCCGTAAATTGTGACCCATTAGACCACAAGTACCGCAGTGTGTCTCCTGTGGGTCCTCAATGAAGGGATTTATCCTACCCCTCTTGGTGCGACCAAGTATCCGATCCATGTTTATCTTATACCTTGACCGCTTCCTGCTGCCCCTCTTGTGCCAATGTAACCCCTCGTCCGCTATGTACCTGGGACCCAAGTAAAGTGGTCACTCGCTTTCATCACGATACGGCTCGAACCGTGGGGTCCAGGTCCTCACCAACGCATCCACGCTGAACAGTGTCGGGATTTTCGTCTCAACTTCGACATTCCGGGCCCTACATGCGGTCACCATGTGGGAGCATAGAAAATGGAACTTATCGGGAACACCGCATGTGCATGTGAAGGATGTAATCACGACCTTATGCTTTCGGGCCTCTCGGAGCTCTCCATCCTCGATCGTCCCTCCACCCTCAACAGTCTCATATGTGCCCGTCACATGGTCAAAACAGTGGTACTCCTGTTTATTGGCCTGTAGCTTCGCTTTAGCAAGGAAGCCGTGAGGACGAGGTGGCCAACGTGCATGTGCGTTTAACATGTCTGAGGCTTTCCGGTGTCGGTTAACAAACCATGCAACACACTTGTAGAAAGTGAAGGTCGTAATTGCGGTAACTGGCAATCCACGTGATCCCTTAAGCAGTTCGTTGAAGCATTTTCCATGTTGCTAGTCATGAACCCATACCTCCTTCCGCATGGGTCATGAGCCCTTGACCATTTCTGCACATCTCTCATTAAACCCCTTATCCAATCATGGCCCTTGGCATTAGTTTTTGTTTTCAACTCCTCCAACTTCTTCTCGAACAGCTTTACCTTCCTCTAACGACATACCTCCTTGAAAAGTGCAAAGTTGTCCTTCACTCCATCTTTTTTGAATAAGTTCTCTGCAAGGTGCCTTGTGCACCAACGATGATGCACAGGTAAATGTCCTGGTATCACCTCCTTAACGACGCTCAAGATCCCAGCGTGCTTGTCAGACAACACACATACTTCTCTCCTCCGGCCAACCACATGGATCCGTACAAGCCGTAGAAACCAAGCCCAGCTGGATTTGTCCTCCTCCACCAAACCAATGCTTTCCTGCCAATCACCGCTTTCATTGCGTTGAACATAGCCGGCAAACGCTCATACGTCTCTTTCCAATCACCATAAATCAACTTCAAAGCACGTTGTTGCGCCCTCCATGCTTTCCCATACTTGATTATGTAGTGCCACTTTAGCTTAACGGCCTCTATCACTGCTGCCACGCGCATCATCGGTATGTGCTTTATCATGGGGTACAGGTGGGTTGTAATGAACCGAGAAGTCAACTGACGATGTTTCTGGCCGGGCTCAGAAGACCCACAGTTGTGCGGCCTATCCACGATTGTAATCTTGAACTTCTCCGTACCCTTCACCTTCCTGGCACAGACTTTCCATGCACACCATGTCCTCTCACATTTGATGGTGTACCGACGTTTCACGTATGAGTTCTTAACCCGGTATGGACGGTTGTGCACGATCGAGTACTCTTTCAACCACATCTTCAATACCGACATATCCTCAAAGAAATGACTCTTGTGGATTATGATACTAGCCCTAGGCCTAGGTACGTCCCTCTGCGTTTGCCCTCCATCCGCGATAGCTCTATGTGCGTTGCTTAGGTCATTGTAATCGGATACTAGCGGATCACGGCCAGGAAACATTCTTCTCAACAGCTCAATTTCGCTAGACATCAAACCTAAGACCGGTCTGTCATCATCTGAGTCCACAACCCTCGCATCCTCATAAGTAGCCTCGTCTCCTGTAAGCTGTATATGCACCATGTTAGATGCTACACAAACCATAGGTTCCTCGAACACTATCTTCTCGTCGAATCCACCAACAGACCGGTCATCGACATCCTCAGAGTCAGCTTCTACTTGAGTCAATGGAACCTCACATACTTGAGTCGAGGGTTCAACTTGTACCTCGACCTCTTCATGAGCCGATGACCCAACCAACGGTGAGTCATTGAGATCGAATTCAGCCTTAGGAGGTGATGGATCTCTCACCACCATCCGCACAAACAAGTCCTCTGACCTTTGAGTCCATAGCGATGGCCACATAGCTATCCTATTCACCGTCGCTGCCAATCGAAACCAACTTCTTTATACGCAGCCCCTTTGACAACCCAACATCAATCAATCCTTGCATAACGACATCACCATACTCATCTATCCATCCCAATCTCTCTTTCAAGTGACAAATGACATCACCATACGACGGACGTGAACTAAATAGCAACGTGATCTCTTGCATGCCCTCCAAATCAACACCCCTATTGTTATTTCTCTTCACAGTTCCACCATGGTGCAAGGTCACAAGCTTATCCATCTATAATACAACAAGCAAACATATCTCAATCGAATCGGCCACAACAACAAAATGCTATAACTTTTAACGAAAACCGATGTACACCCATGGATTCATCGCAAATTACTCAATTACTAAATCGGATAAACTAAATTACTAATATCACTAATCGTAAATTTCTAAACCTAGCACATAGATTCATCAATCTCACTTAAATCAAACCCTAAAAACGAATCTACACCCATGACTACTCTCACATTACGTGTATCTATTGCAAATCCAACCTAAAACCGAGCCAAATACAACTAATTTCATTGGAAAAATAAACCATAAAATGTACCTTAAATAAACCATATCTATTGGAAAAAAATCAAGGGAGGAGAGAGAGTTCACATTGCTTGCTTGGTTTGGAAGCAAAATCGTGAGAAAAAGCAATGGATTGGAGTGGATTTGGAGGGAGGAGAGAGGGGCCGCGGCGGGCAGCTATAACAAACATAGAGTAAAGTGAAGGGGTGGGGGGCCAGGGGCCGTGCTCGGGCTTAAGTCCCAGAGCACGGCGCCACGGCCTTTAGCGCCTAAGGTACATAGCACGACGCCAAAGAGCCATGTGCTTTGGCGCCGTGCTATGCCACCGTGGATCCTACGTGTCTACGCACGACGCCAAAGCACATGGCGACGTGCTATGTACCCTGGATGCCATGTCGTTTGGTGCCGTGCTAAGGGTCCATTTTTGCAAATTTTTTCTCCAAGGGTCCATATGTAAAAAACTTTCAAATTTTGGACTAAAAAGCAAAAATTTGCATGCACCAACCAATTCACCCAAAAGCTTAAGCTAATGAGGAAAGGTGGGCAATTCACTTATACTTCAACACTCCCCCTCACGTGTAGGCTCCCTTAGGCCTAAGACGTGGAATAGAAATAGGCTGCAATTATTTTTATTTAATTGCGTCAACTCGATCTAGAACTCAAGACCTCTTGGTTCTGATACTATATTAAGTTGTATGCACCAACCAATTCACCCAAAAGCTTAAGCTGATGAGGAAAGGTGAGCAATTCACTTATATTTCAACGCTCCCCCTCACGTGTAGGCTCTCTCAGGCCTAATACGTGGAATAGAAGTGGGCTGCAATTATTTTTTTATTTAATTGCGCCAACCGGGTCTCGAACTCAAGACCTCTTGGCTCTGATACCATATTGAGTTTCATGCACCAACTAATTCACCTAAAAACTTAAGCTGATAAGGAAATATGGGCAATTCACTTATACTTCAACAGACGGCACCACCACTGGCAGCACGGCAAAGCCCTGGACATCAGAGGCTGTGTTGCTGCACGACAGGGCTATGGAGAGCGATATGGTCACGTTGGGGTCCTGCTCATGGATCAAGAAGCTGTTGCTACTACTGCTATCGCTGTTGGCGGTGCCGCCATTGTTGTGGCCCTAGTTGCACTAGCAAGAAGCGACGGCGACGGCGGCAGGCATGGAGTTGGCGATGGAGGGAGACGAGCACGGCGCCAAGAGGTGGTGGTGTTGGTGGTAATGGCGAATAGGAAGAGGAGGTAGAGGGTAAGGAAGAGGCACTTGGACAAGCTACATTGAGATCGGTGTTACACGTGGCTCAAATTGGAGAAGGGGCCTTAGGAGGTAGCATTAGGGTCATCTCCCAGAAAATTTCTTTCTGGCGCGGTGGGGACTGGGGGTAATGGGTGGGAGGTTAGAGTAGAGTGGTGGCGGCATCTTTGAGGAGGGATGGGGAGAGGATGCGGTCAATGTGGGGATCTGGATTTTGGAGACATGGTGGGTTCCGGCCGTACCTAGGCAGGAAAGCGGCAGCGTTTGCAGGGAACTGGAAGGATGGACGGTCCAGATTATTGCACTGCACGTGACGTTGCAACAACAATTACTTCCTGGTCCAAGTGCAAGAGCCACTGCACGTCTGCACTGATTGCCCATCCCGTCGGTCCTTATTTGCCCGGTTATTTTTGTTCTGGTTTTTTTAAAAATTAAAATAAATAAAATAATTTTTAAAGTAAATTCTTTAAATAATTTTTCAAACCTAAAATCATGTACACCATTTACGTCGATGGCATCTGCTATCTAAAAATGTAGATAAAATCATAAGTCATAGCCTAAAAGAACAGGACTTGTCCACCAAGATATATGAATAGAAACATCCAAATAAAAGGAGGACTAGAGAACAAGTTTATTTAATCAAACAAAATCACTATGGGATATAGATCATGTTTCAGCTTCATAGTCAGCGTCCATAATATTACACAACACTCCATTTTCAACTACTAAAGTTTTCTTAAAAAGAAAGGTAGAAATGGAGCCAGAGTGGTATCGGGAGGGGAAACCAATGAACAAATGTTGGACGGTTAGCCGATTGGACGTGCGACGGTGAGTGTGATCTTGTACAGACAGTTAGCCGATCTGTGTACCTTGGCGAGTAGCTCGTGTTGTGGATCGCGTATCCGCAGTACGCCGTGGTTGATCAGGACCTCGCAGCCGAACTCATCGAGTTGACCCAGGCTCACAATGTTGCTACGCAGCCTGGGGATGTAGTACACATCAGAGAGAACGCGGTGTTGCCCATCACGCGCCGCGAACACAATCGAGCCGCGCCCGACGATGTCCACGACTGAGCCATCGCCGAATTTGACCGTTCCGGAGACATTTCGGTCCAGCTCGGAGAAGGTAGCAGCGATGCCCGTCATGTGGTTTGATGCGCCCGTGTCGAGGTACCACACGCCGCGCTTCTGCTCGTCGGTGTCGGTGTCGCCAAGCTGCACCATGGCGCGCTCCTCGTTCAGATGAACACGAGCGCCCACACGTTCCGGGTCGACATGAACCCGGGAACACACCGGCCCGAGAGCCAACGCCCCCACCTGGGCCATATGCAGGGTCAGTTCGTCTTCGTCACCACCTTCCTGGACTAGATGCGCCTGCGTCTCGTCTCTTTTTTTCTTTCTGCATTCACGGGCCCAATGACCCTTCTTCTTGCAGTACTTGCAGCGGTCCTTGTTGGAGGCTTGCCCGCCTCCGTCTTCGCGTGATGCGTCTCGGCCGCGGTTGAACTGCAACGTGTCACGGCGCGGGGCGTTTGAACCGCCGCCCGTGAAGTTACCACCGCCTCGTGCAGCCTCGCTCTCCCACCGGCGCATACAGCGGATCATCTCCTCCTCTTTGGAGGAAAGGAGCAGGCGTGAGCCCAGTTCCGCGGCCACCGCTCGCGCTTCGAGACGCTGCTCGACGGCTCGCAGCCGTCTGGTGACCTCTTCGACAGAGAGCTCGCCAATGTCGAGCAAGGTTTCGATGGATATGGCTACCTACATCAGACGATTAGGGACCACTTGAAGCATTTTGCGAACTACCTCAGCTTCGGAGATCTGGTCGCCGAGGATCCGCAGTTGTTGGCAAGAGAGCCGATCCGCATGGCGAAGTCGTCAACCGCCTCGCCGTCCTTGAACGAGATGTTATTGAAATCTCGCCGCAGCTTCTGCGCGTTGGCCTCACGCATGCGTTCGACGCTCATGCGCATCACCTTGACCGCCTCCCACGCCTCCTGCGCGGTTTCCTTGTTTGCGAGCGAGCCCAGCATCTCCGGCGGGACTGCGCGAGCGATCGCTGCCAGTGCAAGCCGATCCTCGCTATACTCTGCGTCGCCCACTCCGGGTAGTTGGTCTTGGTAAACATCGGATATTGTACCGACGCCGACGCTTGTTTGACCACGTGCTCGATGACGACCTCGCGCTCCCGACCATGATGTTGTCGTGGATGGCGAGGACCACGTGGTGGCGACCGACGGCGATCCAATCGTGGAGGAGTAACCGACCTGCCTCTCACCGGAGCTAACATGGCTACCAGGATCCTGAACGGAGCTCTGATACCAATTGACGGCCGAACGTCTGCTAACACCAGTAATCGTCTTGCCTTCAGATAAGCAGCAGTGTATACTCAAGAACACAATAAAAGTGTATACTCAAGGACACATGAACACAAATGAACACAAGGTGTTTGTCGTTGCAGAACGTTGCGTTCTCTGTTTACTTCTCAAGTCTATATATAGCAAGGCTACAAGAAACTGAAAGTACTACACTTAACTGCATGCATGCGGAGAGAAACAGCAAGCACTACATGCAAGAGTAAATGAATATGAAGACATGCAGACTACAAACGCCCATGCATGAAGGATGTGAGCGGAAGACATGCAGGCTAAATAGTAGTAACTGACATGCATAATGACTCATAATGACTAGATTAACTAACAGAAGGAGGGCACTGGAAGCAAGGTAAGAACGTTAGGAAGCTAATGGCATGACCAAATCCAAGAGAGATAAGGAGGGAGGAGAATTTGCACGGATTACCCCGGGCACTGGCGGAACGAGGCGGAATTCCGCCGGACTTGGAGACAACGCCGACGCTAGCGGCGATGATGACGGGTCCTCAGGAGGTTGGGGAAGGGGAGAAAGGAGCTAGCTGAGATTTTGATAGTTCTCTTTTGGAATTTTGGGAGAATTTCTGAGATTTTGAGAAGGTGAAGGGATTTTCAGCACAAGAAAAACTCCAGGAAACAAATAAAAACTCTGAAGGGACTCACAAAACCACGAGGAACAAAAACGGAAACAAGGTTTAAGATTTTGCAAAAAAATTTCATAAAATATGAAAATTTTTCATGAAACGAGGAATTGACCCAACCAGGGTTCGAAGTCGTACACTTGATATTGATGCCCACCGATTTTAAGAGTATATATACACATACAGATTTAATGAAAAAACATATATTCACATACTGCGAGGCATCGGGTGCTTCCGATAAAATTTTAATGTGTAGAAAACACACGTGTATATGTATAGATTGTGCGAGTATAATGTGTATATCTATCTTGTACTCGGAAAAAAATTGCATGACTTATGACTGCATCCGCCGCTCTCTCCTCGTCCTCCGAGACACTTCCATCAGGGAACGGCAACCGGGAGTAACTCCCATATATCGAGTTTGGCCCAGCGGTCTTAGCCAAGCACAGCTTACCCCTGAAATTTCGGCTTCAGCTTCTAGTTTTAACTCTTTTTTTGCACTATTCACACTATCTATTAACTCAGCTACAGTAAAAAAAATCAGGTACAGTAAAATTTCAACCAAAAGCTAGAAACCATCACTAAAACGATCACCACCGTTCCTGTTAATTTGTTTGATAGTCATTTGGCATCCATGGATTGGATGACTTAGCTCGACACGAAAGGAGCCGTGTGTCCGAGGTTCACCGTCTACCTTACGAGATCTATCAGGACCTGTATCATCAGTCGGTGCAACAAAAATACACCACTCAGGTTTATGTCGAAAATAAGATCTCAAATCAGTTGTCGCAATGTAACTCCAATATAAACTAGCAGATAGGTATACAAAATTCATGGTGAGATCAATTACTCAGACTTGCGCAACCGGGGTTGAACCTCTTATTGAAAAAGTAATTCAGTGGGTAATATAACAATTACAATTATTGTCATACAGAAGGCAGGGTATTATTTCCGCTGTTTTCGACATGCACACTTGCACAAGCAGCAAGTCCATGCCTATTACTCCCCCGTGCCTAGAACGGAAGAAGAGCAAAAGGAAAGAGAAGGAAGAGATGTTGCATCCCCATTACAGTCAGTTTGGTAAGCTTTGTCCACTGCAGGTCACCTGTATAACTACAACAAAGGGATCAAGGCACATCATTCGTCGAACCAGTGTCAGGAAGTGAGTGTATCTTGTATTCTTGTGTGTGTATATATATGGTAGGGATAAATAAGAATAGTTACCCCATTTTTTTTCACAGGGCAAATGGTTGTCCGGAGGGGGCAAGCAAGAACTTTTTCCTGCCTGAATGTGATACACGATGAAGCACCGGTGTGTGGAAGCTCAAAGCAGCGGCAAAAGGATGGATGAGGACCTGTAGTCCTGTACAGCTTCAGCCCTTTGAATGTGTTGGAGATAATTACTGAAGAGAATGGGAGGCAGCATGAAGAAAGCTGAGGAGGGTTTATGATGCCTCTCTCTCAGTACTTCCATCGCCAGAGGGTATTTGCTGTGAATCAGATTGGGGAATACTGTGAGACCTTCCAGAGCCTCCATCAAGCAATCTTTCGGAATGCCCTGGTGGGGGTGCCAACTGATAGTGCATAGTTGGCACTTCACCTGTCGGTGAGGTCGCAGTTCCATACATAAGGGCTCCAATAGGATGGTCAAATTTGCAATTAGGACCAAATTTACAGATGCCATAACGAGAATAGAACGTGCAGACAGGCTCTCCCTGTTAGCAGTAAAAAGAGAGGTTTGAGTAACATCCTCCATAAGACGTGAGAAAGCCGTAGCATATTTGCATAGTATCCACCTAAAGATAACTAACATGCTAAAAAGCTATTGGATAGTATTTATAGCCAATGACCATGAAAATATAAATAAAGAACCAGAAGTCCAGTGACAACATATACTCGCCATGCCTAAACTTGGTAAACAGAAAATAACAGAGCTGGCAAGTGTACTAGGAAAACCAGTATTCAAAGAAATCTTCAACAAATTATTACTGTCACACTAAAAAGGGAAATGTACCAAAGCAGTCCTTAAACGATGAACTTAAGGGGGTGATCGGAATAGCGATGGCTTTTGGCTTTTGGCTGAAAAAACACTGTAGCTGACTGAAAAAACACTGTAGTTGAGTTAGTGGATAGTGTAGTGAATAGTGAAAAAAAAGCTGAAGCTAGAAGCTGAAGCCGAAAAAAGCCGAAACGATCAGGACCTAAGACTCATTTAAAATCTCCAATTTTTAAAACAATGAATTTAAGACTCATTTAAGAATTAAGATCTCCAAATTTTAACCCAAAACCACTCAAGCTGACTTCTACCTATTTGCAGGATCATGGGATCAAATAAATCTGATCCTAAATCTTAGGGAGAACTTAGATATTTTTCCTATTAAAAAAAGAATTACAGAGGACTTGCTTTTTGATGCATGTCACTTCTGGCCAGTTTTTATCACCACTGGATCCTTGGTTAGCTACCACTAGTTCATCACTGATAGCGGTAAAATAGCTTATAGGTCCATGTAATAGGCACGCCACTGATAGGACCTATGGAGATTACTATATAAGATAATAAAATTTGTTTTGCATCTCTACTTTCATTATTGCACCTTGAACTCATTTTAGACCACATGAAAGCAACCGATCTTGAGGTTAGACAACACCATTTCACATAATAACTCAGTCCCCTGATGAACTCTCCCAAACACTTGGGTCCAACAGATGGTCATCTGAGATTAGTTCTCAACGCCTTTTAAAGGGATATTCCCCAAAAGCATTTCATTTACCCAAATTAGTACCCTAAAAGGACAGGAAGCAAAACAACATAACATACAGGAAAATTTGCATGAAAAATCCTATAAATGGAATGTCTTTGATAAGTTTTGCTGAATACATATCAATGTTGGAGGGGGAAAAAACTTACTGGGCGTAGTGGCAGACCTAATTGACTCAATGCACAGTTTGGAGCAGGAATCGGCCGCTCCTTAGGGTGATGAAACTTGCAAACAGCACCAAACTTACAATCCCCAGTTTTCATATAGAATTGACACTCTGGTTGGTCAGGTCTCTCAGGAAATACGTTCTCCCCTTGTACCGCATAAACTCCAACTGTAACAGAGCCTGCTTGGTATGATGGAAACATTCCGTGATCACCCATACCAGTTGTTTCACTCTGGTGTGAGCCAGAATAGTATTGAGTGGTTCTAGGTGTTTGTTGCTGATCATCCGGAGAAGAGCCCATTTGTGCCTAAGAAAGCATAAAAAATACGGATCATCAATGGGCTCCACATGAGGAATAAAAAAATGACTTCGAGTAACAATGCAGTTAAAATACAGGCAACCAAAAACAGTGTTGCACATGGTATTGATTTGCTTTTAATCATAACGTTCATCAGACGTGTTGGTGGAGTGACTGTATAGGAATCAATATAAGTATTCTCTAGTCCTCTAGCCGCTTGAAACTAATGGGGGTGAGATTTTTGGCGGGAAATAGTTTGATTAATATTCTGCCGGCGGCTACGGGTTTCTTATATGAACTGAACCCTTAATCAGAATTTGTTACAAACAACATCTAATTACACCACCTGTGCCTTTTTGTAGATATATTGACACTCACATAAGAATGAATTGAAAGGCAAGATTGACAAACTCCTAACACTGGTAGAACTGAATTAGTTTCTATCAACAACTGCTGGAAAAGCAGCAAAATTCTCAGGTGAAGAGTATTTATCTAACAAAAAAAATGTGAACACATGCAATTACAGAAAGGCGAGGAAAATGGGGTTTTGGGGGATCTAATCAGTTTCTGTTATGATGAAAATACTTAAGGTAATCAGGTTATAGATCTGACGTTCTTTCTGTAAGAATTCCAAACATCTCAGTAATGTCCCAAATCCAGGCCATTCTTGTTGAAATAATTATCATTTCCAACAACAGAAATGGTATTGGATCAAATGGAACAAAAATTGCAAATTTATTATAGAGAGGTTGATTTCAGTTTATGCCTCAAGTAATGAACATTACTTAGTTACTTAGCTTACCCACCTCCTCCTCTCAGGTAATGAACATATACAGAATTCACAGTGACAGACAAGTGGTAGAGCAAGAACAAACATACATATAGATTGGTAATGGGAGGAATATTATAATGTCATGAGAGACATGACAATCCATATTGAATAGAAGCAACGATGATTACCGACGCTGACCTATAGTGCCAGTAATTAACACCCATGGGCCATGGGTAACAAATTTGTTAGAGAAAAACTGTTGAATGGTGGGCACATGGTTGAAGTAGCTTAGCATGTTAGGTAAGGAAGGATGAGAATGGGGCACAAAGTAGTAAGTTACTATACAGTGCATATTGGAGGGTCTGTTGGCAGAGGGAGAGGAGCAGAAAATACACACAAGCAAACATATTAATTGGTTTTTAGGTACACTGAAACATTAAATTTCATTGTTTCTGATGCAGAAAGAAGCCAACTAGAACACAAGGATAGTATGCCCAAATGAAGAATAGTGGGCACATATTAGTGTGCATAGCATAAAACAGTAAAACCCCGCGTTTCCATGCTGCTATGAGAATAAGTATCAGCATAACATATTGATGGGAAACATGTTACATACATTAAGAAAGACAACAACTGGGTACATGTTTTCCAATAAAAAGATGCTATTAAAGTACGAAGAGCAAGGGTAAAAGAACATACAGCATAAGGATTCCACCCTGGAACTTGAACAAGGCCCTGGGGAACAATCACTTGTGCATAGCCTGAATGACCAGGCCACCGAGGACTTGCAATAAATGATGCTGATCTTGACAAGGTCCAGTTTGTTACGGCCCCAGGATAGGTATGTTGACCAGGTGAGGTTGCAGACTGTCCAGATGAATAAATAGAGCCACGTACAGCAACCATTGTATTAGAGAGCTGCGGATGATGAAATTTACATGTGCTTGCAAATTTGCACTGCCCTGTTCTTAAATAATAAGCGCATTCCTTCTCATTCTGCAGTAATAAACTGCAAGTAAATGAAAGCTAATCATGCAGACAAGCAAAGAGATTGAGAACGATCACGGATAAATAATAAGCAATCAAGTGACAACTAAAATAATAAAATTATGGAATTTCAGAACAAACCGGACGTAGCGGGTAGCCTAGAACATTCAACTGTACACGGGTTGCAATTGCTGCCTTCTCTCTGGGGTGATGGAACTTGCATGTTGCTCCAAACTTGCATGTTCCAGTCTTCACGTAGTACTGCAAAAGAATGGAGGATATGGAAAATTAAACATAAAAGTTCATCTCTAACTCATAAGAAAGAAAGCACAATTTACAAACTAGTAGTCTAAGTAAAAAAAAAGATTGGGGATATACTAAGTTTTAAAATTGAGGTTCGTTTCTTGCTCAAAGGAACAAAAGGTTAGTAGAAAGATGTACTCACAGCAAAATGTGTGGATAGATTAATTATGGACTAGGAATTCCTCAGAAAGGAATTATGGATTAGGAATCGCAGGTGCTAAAGTACCAGACAACATACAGAAGCTTGACCTAATAAATTTTAGGTACCTTCTTTTCCACTTATGACTTATGGCTTGTGCTACAATACTTAGCTTTCAATCGGTGCATTTTTTCAAGACGGGATCAATAGGAAGATTGTAGTAAAAAGTGTACTAAGTTCAGCTGCACCGGTCAAAATCACATACAACTATTTTCCTTTACATACTGTCTCTCGTGAGCAACTAGAATTCAAAATTTTAAGACATAAGCTACATTCCAAAAGAACCCACTGTTTATACAGCTAAGCTGAACCAAATTTGTATTGAGCTGTTGGATTGGGACAGGTGTCAACAACATGAAAAGAGGTTAATTTTTCAGTAGACACCAATTCTGCGAATTTGATTTTTCCGAATAATATCTACAAGCACTGACATGGACTTGGTTAAAAAAAACTTGAATAAAATAAAATTAATTATGTTGCCACTGATAGAGCATGTAAATTATCACATCAATTAGTACCATCAAGGTCAATTCTTCTGGATGCATCTACAGTCAAAGAAACAAGGATAACTCTTGCAATGGAGCATGGTAGTTTGGCTCTGTGGACAGAACAAATGGACATCAAGTGTTGTTGTTCATACAGTTAATTCTTTTAAAAGTATTTTCTGTTAACTGAAAAAAGAACACAAGCAAAATGTCTTCCTGCCGGCCACAAAAGAATTGTTGAGGAACTGCATTGAAATGAAACATACATAAAATTCTGACCTACAGATTGTAAGTAAGAATAGTTGTTGTATATTGCAATAGCCCATAGGGCATATATATAGTACAAAGAGGACACAAGGACTCAAATCATAGACATATGAGAAAAGACCTAAATACCCTTAACACAAATAACAATATTTCAAACAGCTGAACCAATGAATGATAAGTAATGTACAATTAATGTTAACATAAAAAATATTTGGATTTTGGAAGTCGGCTAATGTTAATAATCAATCATACATCACATAGTCAAAAAATCAAATGAAGACCAAAGGATTTGGGGAGTCAATAAAAGATTGAATACCTACTTGACACTCAGGTTGACCAACTCTACAAGGATACTCTCCTTTCATCCTTGCAGCAGCAACAACCTGATAATTCAATCAAAATAACTGAAGTCAAGACCCAAAAATGAGCATCAAGCAGAAAAGGAACAAAGAAACAAATCCCTACACTCTTTTAACATTGGAATCAAAGGTATAGAAAATTTGTCATATAATTTCATATTGTTTTGTTAAGGATATAATCGTGGACAAAAAAATCAACTTTTTTCTTTAGCAGGAAAACAGTAGGGAAAGCCCTACCTAGTGTACTTTAGATAATAGATAGTATAAGTACAGAGCATAGAAGTATGGCAGCTTAAATGCATTATGCATCAAATCAAAACTATATCATCTTGAATATAGGAAGTGATCGTTTGAGCAACAAGTCAAATGCACAGTGAGCTAGTTAAATGAGTGTACAAATAACATCAAACAGCTGACGAACTAGTTAAATGAATGACAAAGGAATCCGAATTCCTAAACAAAAATAATTTAACAAGGAAGCTGCAACAAACAACTGGCTCACCAGTTGAGCTTCAGAACCATTTTTTGACTTTCTACATCTTGCCATGCAACATTATCTTGCAATTTTCAGATCAACATCATTATGGAAAATGATGCAGATTTTACAGAAGTAATCAATGACTGATCAAACTAGGTGGTCTCTTTTTAACTCGTTTTCTGTACCACATGGAATGACAGATCTTAACCCCAAAGTTCATCCAGTAAGAAAAAGAAATATCGAAAAAATAGAGAATGAAAATAAAAACAGGTTTGTTCAGATCTATACAGAGTGAAATATCAGTCGGACTTCCAGGACCAGTTATCATGCTTTATTTTATTGATATAAACATGGATATATATATAGTTTCCTATGTAAAAAAACATCATATTTCTGTTGAAACAACTATTCTATAGCATTACATCCAAAGTTCCCTGTTACAAGCAATTATGAGGAAGAAACAATTAACACCTGCTTCAGATGAAGACAATGGCGTTTAATCAGATGTCTGATCAACCAATCATGCTTTACAACTGCTCAACAGATGCTATGCAGAGATGGCTTGTCTGGCCTGCTTTGGTATTCTTCAATAAATTATCTTGAGGGTTTCTAGCCCCAGAAAGCTCACCAGTAGGCTTAAGAGCAAAACATATACTGCTTGGCTTCTACTCCATGACATTCTTAAAACCTTCTCATATAGCTAAAAATATAACTAATAAACTCTTTCAAGCCAATTCCATCACCTCAATTGACTCAGTTGAACTTTAATTTCTTCCAAATTTGGTAGAAAACAAATTGGTGAAGTCGAAGGAACCCCAAAAAGATCTTCTTAGGAAAACCTTATCCACAACAAGTGTTTAAACTTCCACGAGAACTACTTTCAGAAGGATCGAATGTGAAGTATACATACAAAAAAATGCCGAAGGGCCAGAGGAGGACATGGAAAGTAATGATACCACAGAATCTGAGAAAATAGATTTTCAAAGTCTTTTGTATGATAATGTACTGACAACAAATTGCAAATGATGAACAAGTCAGGTTAGAACTTACCAGCTTCTGGTTTGGGGGGTGATTGAATTTGCAGGTCATCCCAAACCTACAAAGTCCAGTCCTCATATAATAACTGCAGTCTGGTTCTCCTATACGCTCAGGGTAGGGCCCAGGTTCCAGAGACTCTCCTCCTAAAGTCATTTGCCACATTGCCTCTGCAATATTATTGCGAAACAATATCATCAATCACTTTACATAATCACAATGAGGTTAAGGCAGCAATCATGCTAGGATATTATACTAGAGACAACAAGCAATGTCTAATTCATTCTCTGTAACTCAGAATCTAATATCATGCTTGACGCTTGATCATCCACTAATTCAAATTGAAACCAAGTTGTTTAGAAGAACTACATGCTGAAAAGAACAGCAGCATGTACTAGAGTAGAAGCAAAGAAAGCAACTCAGCATCCATACTTTCTGTAATTAAACTTGGTGTGTTGACATCCATTTCCAAACATATTACAAAGTTCACATTTTTTTCAGCAATTTTGTACAGAATCTCTTTCCAACAGTCAAGTTAGAATTGTACTGAGAACTTCTTTGAACATATCAATGCTAAAAGAAATATTAGTTTTAAATTCTCGTAGAAAAGGATGTGGTACCACACTGAAACAAGTACTTCCAATTTATTAGTCTGGGTACCCACTATTTATACTGAAATGGAAAGAGGGTACGGTTACTGTGACAAGAAAAGAGCATGGGACCAACAAATGAGCAGCAGCACAAAACGGACAAATAATCAGTCTCACTAAAGATCTTGACTTCTCCTCTAGCAACAACAAACAAAAACAACAAAGCCTTTTGTCCCAAACAAGTTAAGGTAGGTTAAGAATGAAACCTCCTCAAAGTCAAAGAGACGAGAGTCTTGAAGACCTACACTGCTAAAACACTAAGCCGTACAACCTGTCAACTGAGCCGAGAGTCTAAAACACTGCCCCTAAACATTTTTATGGTTCCAATACGTGGATCGCTAACTTCTATACTCTGATACACGGACATGCAGCAAAATTGCCGTATCCGTGTCCGACACCGTGTCCGACACGGATACGACACGGACACGGCTCGGACACGTGTCGGTGACGTATCGGTTAATTTTCAAATAAAATTTAATTTTTAAAATTACCGATACGTGTCCGACACAGTAAATAGATGAGTCGGACACAGCCCAACAGATAAGGACACGGCCCAAGCCATTTCCGGCCCAGGCCATCTGCGGCTCAGCCACTCCACTCGGCCACTCGTGAGTCGTGAGCACTCACTTCATCAGCAGATTGCGCCGCCTCTCCCCTAGATTGCGCCGCCTCTCCCGTCGCTGGTTCGCCACCGGCATCTCGCCGTCTCCCCGCTTTGTCCGTCGCGCCGCCGCCCCTCTCTCCTTCACCGCTCGCATCTCGCCGCCTCCCCTAGATCTCGCCGCTTCCCCACCTCTCCCGTCGTTGCCCGCATCTCGCCGGTTGCCGCCTCTCCCGTCGCCGCCTCGCCACCTCTCCTCCCTCCAGCCGCCTCCTCGCATCTGGCCGCCTCTCCTCCCTCCAGCCTCCTCCCCACATCTCCCTCCAGCCGCCTCCTCCAGATCTCGCCGCCTCTCCTCCCTCCGCCGCCTCCCCGCATCTCACCGCCTCTCCTCCCTCCAGCCTCCTCCCCATCTCTCCTCGCCGCCTCCGCCGCGCCGCATCTCGCGGCCTCCCGCCTCTCCGTCGCCTCCCGCTGCTGCCGTCTGCGACTCGGCCGCCGCCGCCGCCGCCTCCGTGCCGCCGCCTACCGCCATTCTTGTCTTGGCTTCTTTCTGGCCGCAAATCGCTTTATCCGTATGCTATTTTCTATTTCTTTGTCTTTGTCTTGCCGATTGTCTTTGAGGCATCCACCGATATATGTCTTTGTCTTTGAAGCTCGTTGATGATATGTAACTTGTGCTTGATTGCTTAATTGCTTTTGTAATTGTAACTATATGTTTGTTTGAACTTGGCTACTTATTATTATTTATTGCTTTTCATTATCAATTGTTGTTGCTCTATTAGTCTATTGCTTTGATTGTTCAAGAATCAAATATACATGTTATCTTTGTAGTCTTGCTGATCTGATCATATTACTTTTTTTCCCAGGTTAATGGAATTCTAATTTCTGCAAATGGTATTCAGTATTCACATCAACAATTATCGTCATGATTAACAAAACAATTGATGACTGGTGAGGTACATATTCTCCTATACACTTTACAAATTACAAGTTTACATAATTTCAGTTTGACAAGCATAAGGAAACATAGAAAATAATACAAATATATATGTAATTTATTTATTATTTTAATATATATAGCCGTGTCGGTATTTTCGAGAAAACGGCGAATTCCCGTGTCGGTGTCGTGTCGTGTCGTGTCGACGTATCCGTGTCCGTGCAACGTAGCTTCTATGCGCTCCTATCTAAAGCTACTTCTTTAAATATATTCTAATCCCTCAAGTCTCTTTTAGTTGCTTCCTCCCATATCAGTCTTGATTGACCTCTGCCTCTTCTTACGTTTTCAGGATGCCTTTAAATTCCACTACGTACCGGTGCCTTAGAAGACCTCCGTTCGAAATGTTCAAACCATCTCAAGCGATGTTGGATAAACTTATCTTCAATTGGTGCTACCCCACCCTATCACGTATATCATCATTGCGGATGCATTCCTGCCTTGTGTGACCACAGATCCACCGTAGCATCCTTATCTCAGCTACACTTTTCTTCTGTATATGTTGTCTTTTAGTCGCCCAACATTCTGCTCCATAGCATTACGAGTCTGATCGTTGTCCTATAGAACTTACCCTTTAACTTTTGACGAACTTTTTTATCACACAGGACACCAGATGCTTGGCACCATTTCACCAACCTCGCTCTTATCCTGTGGCTCACGTCTTCATCAATCTCACTGTCCCACTGTAGCATTAATCCCAAATAACGAAACGTGTCCTTCCTAGGCACTACTTGTCTATCCAGTCTAATAACTCCATCATCTGCTCAAGCTCCTCTCAAATCGCACCTCATATACTCAGTTTTAGTCCACAGCTCTAGATTCCTATCAACACATATTCTACTATTATCAACTAACACCACATCATCAGTAAAAAGTATACACCAAGGGATATCTCCTTGTATGTCCCGTGTGACCTCTTCCATTATTAGGACAAAAATGTATGAGCTCAACGCTGATCCTTGGTGTAGTCCTATCTTAATAGGAAAGTCATTAGTAACACTACCACATGTTCTAAAATTAGTCAACATTTTCGTATATATCCTTAATTAGGATAATATATTTTGTTAGAACTTCTTTCCTTTTGAGCGCCTACTACATGACCTTCCCTAGCACTTTATCATAGGCTTTTTCTAAGTCAATAAACACCATGTGAAGGTCTTTTTTTTGTTCCCTATACCTCTCCATCAACTGTCGTAGCAAGAAAATCGCCTCCGTGGTCGACCTCCTAGGTATAAAACCAAATTGATTTGTCATCACGCTAGTCACTTTTTTTAAACGGTGCTCAATAACTCGCTCTCGAAACTTCATTGTGTGGCTCATGAGCTTACTTTCTTTATAATTGTATTAATGTACGAAGATTGGTACCAATGTGCTTCACCATTCGTTTGGCATCTTGTTCAATCCAAAAATGCTATTGAACAAATTAGTTAGACAAACAACTACTTCTAAGCATTTCCACACCACGATAGGGATGTTATTAGGCCTCGACGCCTTATCCACTTTCATCCTTTTTAAAGCCTCTTACTTCCGACTTCTGGATTCTTCGAACAAACCGCCTATCGATGCCGTCAAAAGCAACATCTAATTCAATCATACTATCGTCATTGTCATGATTGAGCAGTTTGTCGAAGTAATCTCTCCATCTATCTTTGATCTCGTCTGTCACCAAAAGCCTATTAGTGTCGTCTTTGATACATTTAACTTGGTTGAAATCACTCGTCTTCCTTTCTCAGTTCAGCCATCTTGTAGACATCCTTCTCACCCTCCTTTGTACTTAGCTTATGGTAAATTTTCTCATATGCTTTGCCTCGTGCCTCACTCACTGCTTTCTTCGCATTCTTTTTTACTGCTTTGTATTTCTTAGGGATGGCAATCGGGCGTGACAGGCACGGGTAGTGCTCGCCCATACCCATACCTGTGACCCTGATTTACGCCCACGGGCATACCCGCGAAGGACAACGGAAGAAGAACCTCGCCCATACCCGTCGCCCGCGGGTATACCCGTTTACCCGCGAACGCCATGGGTACCTGTCGCCCACGGCCATACCTGTTTACCCGTGAACTGAGAGTTTACAAAGTCATAAATATGACAATTGGACATATTTTAGGTGTTAGAAGATTTCATTTCAAGTACAATCTTAAAAATTGAAAAGACAAAGTATTGAATATTTGTAACATATTCAAACTAATTAATAACATTAACAGTTTGAATATACTGAAAATTTTGCAAGAGAAACATACATCGGTTGTAAATGTTTGTTGTAAATGTTTGAATATATGCTGAAACAGTTTACATACTGACAAGAGAAGGCAGCTATGCTGAAGCTCAACATATATAAACCTACATGTTTACCGTATATAAACCTACATGATTAGATCCCATCAGGCAGTCTACATATAATAACATTAACATATTCAAACCAAAGTTCAATAATGAACAATTTGCTAGTTTGAACTTTGCAAGTTTCAATAATAAAGCACTCCATAAAGAACTCCACAAATTTCCATGGTCTTTGATATGAGAAGGTCTACTAATCAAAGCATAATCGGGACAAGGAATAATTATTCAAATCTCCAGACAAAAGATAGCACTGATCAGGAAATCAGTTTTCTGCACAAATCCAATCCCAGGGCTTCTTCAGAGTTCCGACTCATCGGTTGTAAGCTATAACTAATGCAAGAGAAACATACATACCGACAACATTAACAGCTAGCACGTATGTATTATTTCTGCAAGCAAATCGGTTGCAACGAATGAAGTAACAACTAACAAGAACTTCTCTATTCAACTACAACAGTACAACCTACTAAATTGGTCTCATCCCAGGATTAAAAATGCGGCCGGGTGGGGGGCAAGCAAGCAGCCGAGCGAGGGGCAGCAGCCAGTCGAGACTCAGGCGAGGGATGGCCGAGAGGAGGACCGGGGGAAGGAGGAATCCAGATCTAGCATTCAGGACGACGGGGACTGAACAGTGAGAAGGTCGGCGGCTCGGTTGGGGTTGGGGGATTAGGGAGTTAGGGTTGGCCGGTTGGGGAGGTGTTGGGCCTTGGGCTTTTGGACTATTTTGTTTTTTAATTACTGGGTGGGCCCACCTGTCAGATTGTGGATTCACGGATAAACGGGCGAAACGGGTACAGGTAAAGCTTACCCATGCCCGTACCCATTTACCCGATAGGTAAAAAATTTCCCCCATTTTTATACCCGTGGGTAAAGAATACATCCCATACCCGGTTCTATTAGGGTATTTACCCACGGGTATGCGGGTAAATGGGTACAATTGCCATCCCTAGTATTTCTGTATGTTGTCATCACTCTTATCAAAATGCATGTGCTTGTAGCATATCTTCTTCCCCTCGATAGTTTTTTGCACTCTCGTTCCACCACCATGTGTCTTTAGGTTCGCCTATTGTCCCCTAAGTCACTCCAAGCACCTCTGTAGCCACATTCCTAATACGAGTTGTCATCTCTATCCACATACTATTCACTTCTCCCACATCCCATATCCCTTTTGCGACATTCTCTCTTTAAACGCCTGTGCGGTGTTCCCTTTGAGTTTCCATCACTTCGTCCTCGTGGCTTTTGTGACCTTAGCCTATCGAACCCGTAACCTAAAACAAAAGTCAGAGACTACCAACTTATGTTGTTGTACAACACGCTCTCTAGGTATAACCTTACAGTCTATATATGCTCGTTTGTCCTCCCTCCTAATAAGGACAAAATCGATTTGGCTAGAATGCTAACCACTGCTAAAGGTAACTAAATTGGAACGTCTCCTTCTAAAAAAGGTGTTAGCTAGAAGACAAGAAATATATAACCAATTTCATCAACTGCTAGACCAAACATAAAAAGGTTTCCTCCTTTTCAGATATAAAACCAAGACTTCTCCATAACTTTTCTATACCCCACCCAACCTGGTTTAAGTTTTAACTAATTGGAGATGGAGCACAGATGATAGAGAGCACTTCTCATTGCAAGAAAGCAATGCTGGTCGTAAAAATAATTGAGCCCACTCATACTCATAGCAAACATTAAGAAGGGCTGACAGTGAGAAGTGAAACTAGTAGTGGGAGGCCAAACAAATGCACAAGCAAATAAACCCAGTCTCATCACTGTTCCAGGAAGATAAGAACTAAAACTTCATTCCGATCAAGCACAACTCTAATTCATCTCGTAATTAAAACAGTCAGTCGTCCATTCCTCCCAGTGCTTGAAGAAGAGGTAAATTACCACTTCCACCACCTGATAGGCCAGCATGATAGGCCAGCATAGAAGGCAAGTTGTACTGAGAATCCTAGTGGGGCGGGGGGTGAAGCAATTCCACCAAAGTTCTCACCTTTATTGCAAAAGTCAAGTACCTCCCTGTTTGTCCCCTAATTCTCAAAATTGGAACTCTAACCAAACGCATTCCACCACTCCCTTCTTTCCGAACTGAAACTCGCAGTGAAGCACCCGTGACTCCTGCTATTTCCAGGAAACCCTCTCCCCCAGGATTCAGACATATACCGATGAATGCCTAAGTGTATCACCTAACTCAATGAGACGGACGAGAAAACCACACGACAAAAACCAGCATTCACCATCCCCAACCTAGCGCGGACATGCCAGCATTGCTGCCACCGACACAAAAGAAACAAAACAGGAACATTTCGAATCAAGCCCCGCCCGTGCCCGTCCAGGCCAGCGTAAAGCGCCCCAACCCAATCCGATCGGAACCCCCTTCCCCTCGAACCCTCGCCGCAATGCCACACCACCACAGGCACATCACAGGGATCGTCGAAAACGCGGACCAAACCCTAAGGCAGTTAAACCCCAATTCCACCCCCCCCCCCCCCCCCAAAAAAATCGACAACTTCCAGCGGCCAAGCCGCGCCCTAGTCACCCCCCTCCTCCCGAGCCCCGACCCGCATCGAAACCCCGCGTTGAACCCCCTCCCGCTTCCCCGCATCAGCCACACACCCAATCGCACACCCGCGACATTGCAACACCGACGCCGCGCCGCCCCCCGCGCGGGCGCGGGCAGAGAAGAGCAGACGAAGCCCTAGGGCACCGGCGCTCACCTTCGGCTTGGTGGGGCCCGATCGCGATGCCGGCCGGGGAGGAGGAGCCACCCTCCACGCTCCCGCCGCCGCCGCCCGCTCCGGCCGCCGCCATCACGGCCGCCCCGGCATCAGATCAGAGGCGCGCGAGGGGAGGAGCGAGAGAGAGAGGAATGGAGTCGGGGAGAAGCGATGCGAGAGGAGGAGGGGCGGGGGCGCTTGGAGCCTGGAGGAGGAGCCAAGCGTCCATCCGCCGGCTCGGACAGCCAGTCGTTTTGTTCCGCACCCCTCTCCCCACGCTTTTTCACCCGCGCCTCCTCCCTCCCCCCGCCCCAAGCGAAACCACCCGGAGCTGCAAATCCTGGGCGCACTCCGCGCGTGCACACAGGACCGTGCCACGTGAGGGAAATGCTAAGCCCCACAGCCCCACTTAACGCAGGATTTTTTTTTTTTTTTTGCGCTTCCTACTAGAGTTGAATTGTTTCATATAATTTTTTAAAAAAAAATTCATATAAAATTTTTACATTCTAAATAGGCCTGAGTAGTATACAGAGCTTTTGTTGTTTCTGTTATAATAGAGTACAAGGAAGACACGCTGAAATTTATCGAAAACAACTAAGGACTCGTATAGCGTGAGAATATGCTTTCCCATTGAATATGGACCTGTGTGTATTCTAAAATCGGTAAATACCAATACTAAGTCTAAGACTTAAACACTAGTGTGCTGAGTGCGTATGTGGACTTCTAGCCATCTGGTCACATGTACGCTGTTTTTACTTTATTTATGAAAGGTTCTTTAAAATTATATTCTACATAAATTTCCATTCATTGAGATTTTTTTTGTTGGATCATGTGATGTACTAATAGATTTACCGTTGAGATTTAAAGTTCAACAAAAGTTGATGCGCTGGTACATATGAATTGTTTTGCAGTGCCGTCTCTTTTTTGTTTGGTTGGTGGTGTTGGCTCGAGTGGAGCACTCGAATAGGTGCATATCATGATTGTGGTTCCACTATTTTGACTTATATTTGCGTGAACACCTCTCCAACTGTGCTAGTGCAGGGCAACATAAAGGAGCAATTTAACAGTAATGCCATTTGTCAGTTTGTTTTATTTGTAGGTGTCTCCACTTCGAAAGAAAATGCCTTGACACAGCACCGGGCATCTATTTGGAACTGTGACCTGGTTTAGAGTTTTACTCATCCCATTCCCTTTTCGAGTACATAAAATGCATGTACAAGATACGAGTCATTTAAACTTAGCACCACAAGATCGTACGATCAAATTCCGTAAAATCCACAGTAATAACATGTTCATCATGTAGTCGGTGGAACCAGCCTTTAGCCAGAAAGTTGATCTTCTCAACTCAAATTCTACTACCAAAATAATCACTTTAAATTCATAAGAAAAAAGGGTTAATTCCCAAGAACTGTAAATCAAAAGGATATGTACTTCACTAACAAAGCAGTACCATGTGCTAAGCAGAAGAAAATGTTATGGACGAGGCCTCCCGCGATGTTCCCCTCATCCACTGTCTTAATCATCTTGATCCAACGGCTGAGAAGAAAAGACCTCACTTAAGATCCTCCCATAAAAGTCCCTTCCGTGCTAAGCCATCACCGTCATATGATGTTAAACAATCATGCGTATCAGCGTACGTGGGAATGTAACGTTTTCCGATGATGTGGAGCTTGTCTAGCTATATTTAAAGTGCTGCTTATTTCGGCTATGTAGCTAGCCAGAACATTTTATAATGGAAGCACGCGTTGGCGAATGCCAAACAACTCAACTTTTTCTTGCTTAAACTAATGGCTCATGCAAAAGGTGTTGGCAGATGCAGACGTGCACGCAGTAGGAGCTGCGAAATGATCGAGCAGATTTCGTGGGTCATTGCTTTACAAGCTAGCAACATTTTCCTACCAATGTGTTGTCACGGATCCAACGTGACCTACTAGTTTCGGACAGGGTGTTGGGAAACGGTTCCAGTTCTTGGCGAACACCAGTCAAAACCAGCGGTTTTTTCTTCATCGAAAAATTCGATATTTTGAACTTTTTGCACATCCGAGGTTCGGGATATAAACCAGATGCAATAAGGGGCGTTCGGAATAGCGATAGCTTCTGACTGAAATTTTACTATAACTGGTTTTTTTACTGTAACTAAGTTGATTTATTGGGTATAATTAAATTTTAAAAAATGTAAAAATAGAAAAAAAATATGTTAGCTCATCACGGATAATACAAAGAAATACGAAAAAAAGAAAATACAAAAAAGCCAAAATATCTAAAAAAATCAGAAAAAGACGAATTACTAAATAGTGAAAAAAAAAGATGAATCTGAAAAAAACCGAAACGAGCGGAGCCTTAAGTTTTGGCATGGAAGTTGAATTTAAAAGAGGGTTTTTAAGAATTGAAATGGATGAACTGAAACTCGGGTAGAAAAACCAAGACCCGACTGGTTTGACGGTTTTCGGCAAAATCTGATTAGTTTTCGCCGGTTTTTGGAACCTTGGCCGGTTGCTCTGCGCAATTAGTTTGTCATCACACAAACCAACGGATTTGCGCAAAATTGACTTGGCTACCTTTGGTTTGCTCATTCCAAGCTTATTTGGTTTTTGAGTTGATATAGTCTTCGCCTACTTGCATTGTAGGAATTTTGCAGAAGTTTCGCATGTATAATAATCCCAATTACCAAAACATGCCTAAAAGAAACCACACATTTTGACGCGGTTGGACCTTTATGTCCTCAGTTTGCTGAGGTTTGTAAGCAAAATGTATCTTTTTCTTAGTAGTAACCAAAATGTACAAAGTTGGTCCCTGGTGGGACATGAATATCGCCTCTTGCCTGCTCTACTTGGATCTCCCACGAGTCGACGTCATGAGAAGATTGCTACTTTCACATAATATTGTAGATTTGTACTCAGAGCAATTAGTACTATAAAACGATAGCAAGTTGCTAAAGATATTGCTTTTTGCCATGTATATGTCTGACTTTTCTTGTCTCGTATCTCCTTTCCTCAAGCGCACATGATTCCAAGGACATCAATTTTATTAGAAAACTTGGTATGGGTCTGTAAGTCTGGTCCATTAGTAGGCATTCTTCACGTAGTCTATAAATAGGGTTTTAATCATTATAAAGAGTACAAGAAAACAGAGAAAGCAATAAAGAAAAGAATTCATCTCTCATCTCTCTATATCAAATTTATTATTTGCTATATTCTGTGTTTAATCCATCTATTTTGCATAGGAGAAGAATCACTCAGACTGGACTCGCCAGCAACAGTTTCTCAACACGTTATCAGCACGAATTGCTCCGATGGATCGAAGATAATAATCGAAGCACGATATTTGCATATCTAGATCGCTCTAAATTCCGTAAATTTTTTGCTTTCTAGATGATTTTCTATGGTGCAAATCCGCTCTAATCTACTGCGAGTAGACTAGAAGTCGTTAACACAATACCGATTGGTAGATTACATGTAAAGGAGTGGGTGATGATTGTACTATACATTGATTGGAAAGAAAATAAATCGCCACTAGCACGCAGCCGCACCGCCAGCACACATCGCGTCGGCCCATCCGCCAAGCGTGCCGCTAGCACGCAGCCGCACCGTCGAGTCTGCGTGCCGTAGGCCCCGCACGACCACGCCGCACACGACCTTGCCACGCCTCGTACGCCCACGTCGCGTCGAACCGCCATGCTGCAGGCCCCGCACGGCTATCGTGCGTCGCGCACTGCCGGCCCCGCATGGGCTCTCGATGCACCGCGCCTCCCCGGGCGAAGTGTCGCCGCCACTGGCCCCTGCATAGGCCGCCACCACGATACGTGTTGCCGGCCCAAGTGCCTGCATGCGCCACTAGCATTGCTGCCCATACGCGCCAGGCCGCCTAGGCCCCTACGCGTCGTCCTAGAGCCACGCCGCACCGCCCCCGCACAGGCTTCCTCGCCAGCGCTGCCCCACCTGAGCTCCCATCAGTCCCAGTCGCCTGCAACACTCACCCACACGACTGCCTGTCCCCGCCACCCACAGCGCCCACACGGTCGCCGCCTCCCACGCAAGCACCGATGTGGCCCGAGTGCCTCCACCGGCCTCCACACGAGTCGCCACCTCCGCCGGCTTCCCCAAGTGGCGTGCCGCTCAGACGTGAATAGGGGTAGGGGAAACCCTTCTCCCTCTTTGAATCGGCTATGAAAGAATCTGGACCGTCCGATTAGCAACGGACCGTCCAATCAGCAAGAGAGGTTTGGACTAGTCCGAACGGTCAAGAGAAATCCGGACCATTCGATCGGACATAGATCGTCCGATCGGCCACGGCCGTTTGGACCAGTCCGAACAGCCATGAGAAATTTGGATTGTCCGATTGGCCACGGGAAGTTTGGACCAGTCCGATAGGCTATGAGCAATCTGGACTGTCTGATCGATCATGGACGGCACGATTGGCCATGGAAGGTTCGGACCAATCCGATCGGTCGAGGGAAGTTAAAACTGTCTGATCGACTAGGGATGGCACGATCAGCCATGGAAGGTTTGGACCAGTCCGATCGGCCGAGGGAAGTTCGAATCGTCCGATTGGCCGGGGACGCGGGGGGAGGGGTGCTCGAATTTTAGCAAATAGGCCCTCAAAAATTTAAAAATTATGCAAAAAATTTTCTCAAAATTGAAAATTAGCCGAGAAACCCTTGAAAGTTATAGAATTCACTGAAAATACATATTCTAGTATAAAAGGGCCTCGGGAATTCAAACTTTGAGTTGTTTTTCGCATCTTAGCTATTGACTCTGATTGACTCCAAGCGAACATGCACATCCAAATACCAAGAAATCATTTTTGGATATACGTTTTTCACAATTTGACTCACGTTAGCTGTAACATACGTCATGCAACACATATGCACTAACCTAAGTGAAACCAAATCATTTCATGACTTAAATTTTCTAAAATCATCCATCTCTGCAAGTTGTCCAAAAAAATCAACAAATTTGTAAATTCCAAATTTTCATTCCTTCAAAATGATAATAGTTCATTATAACAAAATCCTGAATCTCCTCATATGGTGCTTCAAACTATGTTACCATTCTCATCTCTGACTGCAAAGCCGCTCCTTCAAACTATGTTACCATTCTCATCTCTGACTGCAAAGCCCCATCCACCAAGATTGGTCAAGAGCTGAGAAAAGAGTCATCAATGTTTACTTTCAGAGTGCCTCCAGGAGGTTTCACTGTTTCGGCCATCTCCATGCTGGCCTGGCCTTAGATTACCCGTCCTCAACAAATATTTTCAGATACTCAGTGGTCTATTGTTGAACAAGAAACAAGATCTCGTCCACCTATCTTCTGCTCTCACCAGCGTTGACCTTGTTCCTGCAATCCCACCAACACCACAATAGCCTTGTAGATTGTAGCCTTGATCTAGCATCCAGTTTGAGCAATTTGGGGGTGATCATTTTAGCGATGGCTTTTGGTTGAAATTTCACTGTAGCTGACTTTTTTTTACTGTAGCTGAGTTAGTGGATAGTGTAGTGAATAGTGAAAAAAAAACTGAAGCTTTTAAAAGTCAAAACGATCACTGCCAAGATGCTCTATACATTGGCTCAGTATGAGACGAACATCTTCCAATTGAAGAGACCTCCAACATTTATGTATGTCCTTGCATTTAAAAAAGAGATGCTCTGGGGACTGAGCTTGGCTCAGTTGGCAAAGGGTGCGATTGTGCACCCTAGCCGTCTGGCTTTGAGCCCACAGTAGCCACATTTTTTAGGGGGTACTTTTTATATAAACAATACTCAAGAATATTGTTTATGTGAATAGTGTCCTTATGTATATGCGTACATGAGTGCTTCCAGTTGTTAAAGCACGTGTTCGTACTCCGTAAGACTCTTGGATCTCCGTCTTGCTTCAAGCGTGTGCATTAAATGCACCCACGTAGTTGTGTGAGTGTGTGGTGTGTGTGTGTGTGCATGTGTGCGTGAGTGTGTCCTTATTGTACTTAGTATAAAAAAAAGAGATGCCCTCCATCTTCATGGAGTGTTCGGCAGACCGGACATAGCGAGTCCAGATTCACCCCTCCACGGAAAACAATTTTGGTTTTAAAATTTTTTTGAGCCATTTCAAAAAATCTAAATTTCAAAAATTTCAATTTCTTAGGAAAAATTCAATCAAAATATTCAAAAATACAATTTAAATGCAAGAAATACAAATATATTTAAAAAATTACCGCATTTGATGCACAGATTGCCCATCGCCGGCACAGGAGAAGGGGTTAGGGGGAGGCAACGACAGCGGTAGGGGCAAACAAAAGGGGTGGGCGGCCGCCGATCCGCGATATGGTGGGAGATGACATGATGGAAGACGTTCATGCTGGTGGTGGAAGAACAGGTGGGCGGCGGCGAGTGAGGGAACGGGAGATGTCGGCGAGCATTTGGGGGCAGAGATGGCGGCAAGCGAGAGATAGAGAGTTGTTGGGATGGTTCCGTACATCTGTACATGAGATGAGATGGGGTGGTGGCCTGGTGGGTTTGGGCCGAAAAATTTGAAAATGGGCTAAGTTTTTTTTACCAGCTTGGTCTTTTTTGGGGATTTTTTAGATATATAATACTGATAGTAAAAATAAAATCTCACTGTTGATTTGGGAAGATATTATAAACTTTTGTTTTTTAACATGGTTTTCTGAGGCCACGTTGTCTCCGTCCCAAAAGACGTCAGTGATGTAATCATGGCTGGCGTCCCTGCCCACAAACTCCAGGTCCGGAACTCTCCTTCCACCCCTGTATTCTCTTCCAGAACTAGTCCTTCATGTACGCAAAAAGTTTTTGTTTTGGAACGTCCAATGTGCACTGGTAAAACCCAAGTACTTATCAGACCTTTTCCGTTCCAAGCTGTAAAGCATTCATCATTCCTTGGCGCACGGGCCTCTTGGTATTTGCACTGAACATTATGGCAGATTTCTCCTTATTAATGGTTTGCCCCGAGCATTCCTCCCTGATGCCCTCAACTTTCCCTTCTATTTCAGCAGTATTAAGGAGAGCCGAAAAAGCCGCAGCACAGAGAATAAAAAGATAAGGCGACAACGGAACGCCTCGCCTCAATCCACGTTCCGGAATCAGCTCATCAGTCAAGTCACCATTTATCCTGAATCTATATTTCACGGTTGTGACACACCTCATCACAAGACTCACCCACTGCTGGTTGAACATATTTTGATCATACTTTCCAAAAGTGCCATTCAATCCTATTATAAGTGTAACGCCCTCATTTCTAGGTGCACCAGTAACCCGCAACTACCCTAGAACCACACAGTTGCGGTGTACCGTACAGAAATAAATATCATCTTAACACATACTTACACATATAAGATCCAAAGTTTATTACAAAGTATGACGCGTCGGTCAAGTTTAGGCATAACGGGCGACATGCCCAAAGATAATTTACATCACAAAAAGTCCACAGGCAAGCCTGAGCGAGACTAAGACCTAGAACCACTGATCCTCAGCACAGACCTGTTCTTCTGGATCCTCCTCTAAAGCTTGCTCTTCGCCTTCCCAGGCGTTCTCTGATGTGGTTTAGCAAGTATGAGTACAACCGTATCCAGTAAATTACAATAGTAAATCCTGATTTACTAAATGCATGGATTTTTCTAAGGAAGGGAGTATACTAGTTTTATTATTTTATATGGAAATAATTTTATTTATAAATAATTTTTAAAATAATAAAACAAATAACTGCTTAATGAAGTGGGGTCTCAAACGTTACTTCATTAAATTACATAAATTAAATCATCAGAAAACTACTTATGCTTCGTTACTGAATTCACCTATCAAATACAGCTTCATTAACCGGAAGTATGATGTATTCGAGTACTATTAAAATTCACTCTGCAGAGTTGCTCAGATTTACCCACAAGATTTCTTAATTACCAATGTCATGCAATAAACACGCTCCGCTAGCGTGCGACTGAATTGAGAAAACAAGACCTTTCGCTGCTCATTTTACTGTATAGACCCTACCCGATAGGTTATGAACTTCACTGAATTGGGTATCTACGGGCCAGTGCCGAACAAAACCGCCCAAGTTCGTGAAGACCTATCGTTGTGTATATGGTGCTAACACATCCATACCACATCCCAATACTTCTGTAGTGGTTCAATTAAAGTGAACAGTTACCGGACCAAGATTGACAAATCAATATTTGTGGTTCAGCGATCACTGTGCTCTATACTCAGTATAAGGGTCTAGTCCTTACGTTTTCTCCTGAGACTGCCAACCACAACCGGTAACTGATACATATCTGTATCGACACCCACCTGTTGTAATCTCCACCCTAGGGTAGGGTTGTGGACTCGACCACTACGGAGTATTCCACGGATTTCGTCCTACCAAGACCACTTTAAATCATTTTACCGGCAAACTACCATGTTACCTGGTAGTTCATGATTTTATGTGAGAATATCTATTGGTTATTTATACTCTAATTTAATAATGCTAAGGTTGTCAAGGTGAATATGACCTCAAAGTAAAGCGGACATTTTTCAGTAGTAGGACGTATATACATTACATGCCATTCTAAATATTTATTTTAATCAATTAATTTGGACAATTAACCTTAATGCAAATATAGTAATTAAATAATAAGGAATTTTATGGGTTCAATATAATAAAAAATTTGCAACTTGCCTTGCGGATCGACGACTTCGACGATCTTGTAAACTTCGGAGGTTTGCTCGGGGCCTTGAACGGTCGCTTCGGAATCCTCAGGCACTAGTGCAAAATACATGAAATAACATCAATTTCGTGCTTACCTCTAATCAAGTTAGGAAAAATAATTAAAATAATCTATGAAAAAGAAGTAAATGCAATAAAAATTCAAATGGGCTGGGTTTGAATTTTTGGGAGTGAAATTTGGGGAAACAGACACCAGAAATGGACTCCGGACGTCAAAATGAGTGAAAGGAGGGTATTTTGTAATTTTCTATGCTATGAACAGTAGCTGCTACAGTACAGCACAATAACGGGTCGACCCAAAAATCAGCATTCGTGCGCGCATGGTTTAAATCGAGAGGTGGGTCGTCGGGCACGGCCCACGCACGCGAGCTCACGGTCGGCTCGGCCCAAGGGTAGCGCACTCGCGCTCAGCGTCGTTGGATCGCACGCCAACGCGCCCGATGAGGCCACATCGCCAACCCCCCGGGTCATCTTCCTCCTTCAGCCGGGCGCGGCGGCAGGAAAGCAGAGGCGCGCTTGCCTCAGCGATCCAACCTCGAGAGAGGGTCCCCGCGGCCGTGACCGGTACCGAGGAGTTCCTGGAGGCGAGGGGAGTCCATTTTTGGGCTTAGACCGAGATGAGTGCTCGCGGCGCGTGGAGCTAGAGAGGGAGAGAGCTCAATCGAACGGGTCTGGGAGTAGTATGAGTGTGGTGCGAAGCTATTAGCAGTAGCGATCGGGCTTTAAAGGCCAGGGAAGGTGGTTGGAGCAGTGAGGCCACTTTGGGGCCGCCGACACGTGGAGGAGGGAGACGGGGGAGCTTCGCCAAGGGGGAGTGAACAGCAAGTGAGTTGGTGTATGATCCCCTGAGAGGCTCAGAGCGACGAGATGACTCGAGGTACGACGGAGAACGTGCGAAGGACGAGAGAGCTCGGGCACACGGCAGGAGGTTGCTCCGTCCATTAGGCACGCAGAGCAAGGCGGGAGCAGCTGGGCGGTTGAGGAGGAGGCACTGGAGTACGGGGGCATAGAAGCAGGTGCTGACGTAGGTGGGAACGCCGGAGGGGAGGCGGTGCCACAATATCAAGCGAGCATGCACGGGTGCGTGGACGCGAGAGAGCGCACGCGATCGCGCCAACGCAGGGATGAGCGGAGGGGAGTGCACAAATCTCAAGGGAGGAGATGAGGGGGAGTGCACGAATCTCAAGGGTTGAGAATTGGCTTGAGATTCAAAGAAAAATTCAAGAAAATTCAAAAAGAGGTTTGAAAATTTGGGGTGTTTCAATAAGCTTTGCTCATATCCAACTTCGGACATCTTTTTAACTTCTAAAACATACTTTTCTGCTTTCCAACAATGACTAGTTTTCAAACAGAGTATTTTTTAAGATAGGTCTACAAGTTGATTGTAGTACATATTGTAGCGACTTTATTTATATCGATCAAAACCGTATGCGAGTTTCTATTACTCCATACTCTCTTATAAATAACCCAAATACCATAAGATATAGCTAAAATCTATAAACCAAAATAAAAAAGATAGGCCTTCCAAAGCTACATTTCCCATGTTCCCCGTCCTCGGATGACTCGGATGACAAATGAGACATTCTAGTTTGCATCAGTGATATCAAAATTCCAAGTCTAAGGGTACCATCTAGGGGTGCAAATGGAGCGGATATTTTTCGACCGTCCGTCCGTTTTAATTCGGATAGAATTCATAGCAAATTTTCGGATATCTAGAGGTTTTGCCGGATACGGATACGAATTCAGATATTTTTTTCAAATACGGAAACGGATTCGGAACAAACATTATTCGATGGATACGGAACTATCCAGATATTTTTTTGGATAGTTACCGGATATTTTTTGTATAGTTACCAGATTCAAATTCGGATTCAACTCAGAACTCAATTCGGATTCGGTTTGGGATAGTCCAACAGGTACTTACTAAAAAGGTCATAACTTTCACAAATTGAGTCCGATTCGGGTATTCTTGTACTCGTTGGAAAGCTTATTTTAAGACCTGCGCAATAGATAAGGCCTCATCTTTAAATATATCATGAATCATCTGTTATGATCAAAACAACGTGACGGCTGTAAAGTCTAGTTTCCTTTTTATGTGAGTTCGTGTCTAAAACAATATAGGATTGTGTTGTATTTAGTTTGGGAACCATATAGACGTCCCAAATGGCTATATAAACCTTATAATCATAGCCTTGGCTCAGACTACCTTTGAGAAAAATAAATCTACTAAAGTTCGTTCGAGTTCACCATTGTTACCGAAATTCCATATGGAATTAAGAGTATTCTTCAATCTAGATCGTTCAGCTTTTCCGCTGAGAATTGGTTGCACGGTAGATTTTCGCTTTGTGGTCGGTGAAATCAACGCGAGCATGTTTTGACGGATTAAAGAGTGTTCGTCCCTTGCACTGGCATTGGAGGATCATTACGATTCATCAAGACTCTCGCGAGTATCCATTCTACGTCGAGAAGATCAGGTAACCACGTATCAAGTGATGTACCTAACTACTTGGCTATGGATAAATTTTACTTTCGAACTGTGTGGCATGTAGCTAGTTAGCTACTACTTGTTTAACTAGTTTCTATCATTTACTTGCTACTTTGCTTACTAGAATTTACTAGTTGCTTAACTTGTCCCTGCCATCGTGTGAAATTTGCTTGTTAAGCTAATAATGTAGTTTCATTATAGATATGTAGTATGGTGATTGATCCTTACACATGCGATATATATGGTTTTTGTTTTCGTGCATTATCCGACTAAATATTTGTGATCGAGACTAACCGTATTCGGAGCGGCATGTATTCGCTTTGTATTCGTGATCGAGAATATCGTATATGTATTCGTATCCAATATTATCCGTGTCCAATTTCAACTCCAACAAAAAATATGAAAAATAATACGGAATGAGCAATATCCGTCCGTATCTGCTCCGTTTGCACCTCTAGTACCATCTGCATTTATTATACTAGTAAATATGCACGTGCTTTGCACGTGGTATACAAGTGCAAATTCAATTGTTCAGAAAAACAAAAGTAGCAACAATTTGCCTAAATTGTTTATGGATGGTTAATTTGTCATGTTTGAGGTTTGCATTTACAATCATGAAATGGTACATGACACTGATGCTAAAAACTTATTCCATCCATTTCTAAATAGATCACTTTAGAATACATACAATCAAAGTTTTAAAATTTTGACCACTAACATACACAAATGTATTTATATATATTTGTCATGTGAAAATTATAGTAGTACATTTCTTTCATGAAAAGTACGTCAATATCATTATATTGTATATAAATTCCACTAATATATACTCCCTTTGGTCATAAAAGATTGACGTTTTTAACTTTTCAAAGTCAATGAGATACCACTTTGACTACTAAAATCTATTTGGTCAAATCAACTGTATTATTTCCACATATCCAAAAATATATATTCTAGACAGTATATTTGGTCAAAATTAATTTGCTTTGACTACATACATTCTAGAGTATAAATTTTTGCGAGTGAAGGGAGTAATTAGAAAAAATAATGATCAAAGATGTACATTGAAGGTCATATCCATGTCCTAAACGACATCTACTTAGAAACGGAATGAGTAATAAATAGTTCGACTAAGAGTATGTACAATATTTTGATGTCCGCTGTGTATAAGTCTTACTATGTAGAACACGAGATAATACAGAGAAGAGAGAAAGCACAGAGAATTAGGCCGTCTTTCAAGCAACAATCAACTGTAACACAAGAAATAAGACATATTGTATCTGGGAGAAACTACCTATAAAAACATGTAAAAAAATAATCTATTGTAGAAACTGTCTTTAGAGTCTATAAATAACATGGAGGGTATTATATATAGCAATTATCTATACTATTGTATATGTTCTAATAGTGAAGGGGTATATGAAAGTTTGTATAGAACCAATATATATAGTAGTCGTTATATCGAGTGATCACGTAATCAATGAATCAAACATGCAGTTAGCGAAGTAATCAAGGAGAGCGGCTCGAACTTATGGCTAGCAGTGTACAACATGAGTTGCTTCGTCACCGCAGCTCGCTAGCACCCGCTTTGGGAGAACTAGTTACGTTGCAATAGAGTACTAAAAGAGAGTAATACATATCAGTAAATGTGATCCAAAATCGTACTATAGGTAACCGCAAAGTGCACTAAATAAATGAAGAACTACTAGTTCGAGCAACAGAGTTTCTTCCAGCTATTGCTATCACGATTGGGTCAGACTCAATTATTTCGTGATTCTTCTCTTTATTTCTCGAGGAAGATGAGGAAGAAGAATAAGATTAGGAGAGTTGGATGCTTGGTTTATTACCGCACACAAGCAATCTGCTTGGTTTATTACCGCACACAAGCAACCCTATCATTCTTTTCCCAGCCTCTCCCATGCATCATCCTCTGTCATCCTTTCTTTATCCCCTCCCTCTGCCCATCAACTCTTTCCCGTACAGAAATGCCACATCCTTTTCAGAACATTTTCCTCCTTAGGATGCCCTATCGTTGCTGCTTAACTAATATACTTCGCCATGGTAGAACGTCTGTCGTTCAACTCCCTGGTGGTCACCGAGTAGATAGTGTTGCTTTCGAGATTCCCAAACCCCGCTATCTCCACGATGAACCCATGGAGGGAATCCACAAACAGTGCGCGCTCGCCGATGCCCGCGAGCACCAGCCACGTACGGTGATCCACGCGGAAGTCCTTGGAGAAGTCCACATCATCACCGAAGAGGTACATCCACTTGGACTTGACAAGAAGGAACAGCTCATCGCTGGCCACCACGATGAGCACCTTGGCGGGGACCTCAACTACGGGCGTCGAGATGATGGCAGTGATTGTTGGAGTTGAATCACACAATTTCTGTCTCTCTCACTAGGGAATCACTTCCTCATTTGTGTTTCTTATAAACACACACAGGATTAGACAATGAGAACTTGGTGACGCTCAACTAGCTTACATGTTTTTTTCTTTTTCTCATTACTCAACAAACGGACGCAGTTCAAATAAATACAACGGGCGAGCAAAAGCTTCAGCCCATTACTCATGCAACACACTCAAATAATTCGCCAGACTACTCGCTCCACTAGTTCACCAGCCTGACTGAGCCCTACATGCACTAGTCGATCGTGCTCCTACAACCCAGGGTGACCAAGTACTCACCTACATGCAAGCTAACAACTCATAACGATTACATGCAACAACCAATCACATAACTAGCTAATGATGCTACTAACCCATGTCCTAATAAACTATTCTCCAGAAAGTGCATTACTTCGCCTGCTCGATGCACTTCTCATGCAGCTAACACTTCTCATGGCACGTCCGCTTCACACAGCATGTCGGCATGTCCGCTTCACACGGCACCTCGCCATGCACTTTAGTTCGAGCACCACAATTTGCATGCACGTCCATTTTCTATGCTCTTTCAGATGACTAACAAATATGCAAATAATAAACTAGACTCAATGACAAGATTATGATAACAATGATGGCTAGAGAGATGGCGACAATGATGGTGGTGTGGCAAACGTCCTCCTCGAAGACAAAGAACTCGCTGGTGATGTAGTCGATGCTGCTCGCGTTGTAGTTGGTCATGGCGGTGATTGGGGCCTAAGAGGCAACAAGCAGGTCGAGGGAGCAGAAGAGGAGGCCTTTGCCACAGGATGCCATATGACACCGTGCAAAGACCTGTCCTAGGCCTACGAAGAAGGCGGGGAGCAAGGGGAAAGGGAGGGAGGCACCGGTGAAGGGGTAGAAGAGGGACACCACGAGATTAGTAGGGTTGATGGCGAGGGTGTTGGAATACAACACCAGGATCACACACACAGTTTACCCGTGGACACACACTTTCACGGGGAAGACAATGAACAACAAAGAATACAAGAATTTGCTGACGTGTAATGCAGCTTACGTCATTTTTCTTTTCTCTATTATTCACTCCTCTTGCCTTAATAAACTGATTGCAATGAATATAAATAGACACTTTGTGATCCGGTTCTACCGGTCACGACTCTACGACTTACGCACACCTCGCACCACGACTCCACAACTCGTGCACAATGCGCACTACCCAAAAAGCCCAGTCTCGTTGAGACCACGTCTAGACTCCTACAACTTATGACTGCTCCATATTATAGTAACTTACGACTGCTACAATACTTTTACAAGTGCTATAGTACTTTTACGAGTGCTACAGTGATTTTGAACTGCTACAGTACTTTTACGAGTGCTACTTTACTTTTACGAGTGCTATAGTACTTCGAGCACTCGGCCACGACTTCGAGCACTAACCGAGCGCTCGAAGTCATGGCCGAGTGCTCGAAGTCGTGGCCAAGTGCTCGAAGTTGTAGCCGAGTGCTCAAAGTCGTGGTCGAGTGCTCGAAATCATGGTCGAGTGTTCGAAGCCGTAGTCGAGTGCTCGAAGTATTGTAGCACTTGTAAAAGCATCAGAGATCTCAAATCACCGTAGCACTCGTGAAAAGCATCAGAGCGATCGTAAGTTCTTGAGCAGGAGCAATCGTAAGTCGTAGGAGTCTGGACGTGGTCTCAACGAGATCGGACTTTTCGAGTAGTGCGCAATGTGCACGAGTTGTATAGTCGTAGTGCGAGGTGTGTGTAAATCGTGGAGTCATGGCCGGTAGAACCGGAACACAGAGTGTCTATTTATATTCGTTGTAATCAGTTTGTTAAGGCGAGAAGTGAATAATAGAGAAAAGAAAAACGGTGTAAGCTATGTTACATGTCAGCAGATTCTTGTATTTTTTGTTGTTTATTGTCTTCCCCGTGAAAGCGTGTGTTCATGGGTACACCGCGTGTGTGATCCTGGTGTTGTTTTCCAACAAAGGGTGTACCTATGCGGGCACACGTAGTGGTGGCTATGATTGTGGTGCATCTCCGTGGTGGGGATAGGCATCTGAGGGTCTACGTAGAGGCGATCCTAGTGTGTCCCTTTGCTTGCCAACACCGTGCCACAGTCTCGACAGCGAGGAGGATGCCTGTGGCCCCGGCTTCACCGACACCGTCTTGGGCATTGAGGCTTTGCTTGCCATCACCGTTCCGCAATCTAGATGGCGAGGAGGATGCATGTGGCCCCGACTTCACTGACATTGTCTCGGGCACCGAGGAATGCCAGCGCTCCCCATCTGTGGTGGCTGCGGTGGTGGAGGTGGACGAGAAGGAGAAGAAGCTGAAGAAAGGGAAGGTAGCGGCGGTGATGCACAGGAGAAGAAACTAAAGAGCGAAAGCAGCTTGGGTGGTGGAGGGAATTGGAGTTGAGGAGAAGAACAAGAACGTGGTTTAGGGGATTGGAGGTTTGATTTTTTTTAGAGCCAGATGTTTTTGGTTTTCCATGGGAATATAGAACTTTTATGTAACGTGAGATGGAGGAAGGACGACAGACAAATTCCCCCTTTATATTAGTAGAGATAACTAGAAAGAGTACACAGTGCTAATGATAAGGGTGTAACTACCAGGTGGGCATGAGTGGGCTCAAGCCCATCCTCTGGCACCGATAACGCTCGAACCCCCTAGCTAGTCCTTGTAAATCTAATTTCAATCTCATGTATGATGGCGCCTATAACCCTTGAACCCCCTAGCTAGTCCTTGCAAATATAATTTCAATCTCATGTATGAGGTCACATTTTGTGTGAGAGAAAATGAGAAAGAGTGTGTGTCTTATATGTTAACTTGAGATAATGGCATTGTGAAATTTTGTACGTCAATTTTTATTATGCAATGACATCTCTATATACTACATTTGATTATTTGAGGATGAATATTTGAATGAGAGGACTATCTGACTAACAAACTGACACTGAGTTGAATTGAGAGAATAAATCTGCTTCCTTGTTTATCCAATTTTAGGATTGATTTTATTTTAAACCTACTGTGATTGTGAACTTCATGTGTTGCATAAATCGACTTGCTTGAGATGAATGATCTATATTTAGACTTGTCCTAGATAAATTTTTGTCCCATGTCTGCCATTGCCGATAGGTAAAGACCGTGATCTTCTGCACGAGGCCATCGGTGTCAGCGTAGGCTATGATGGCATCGACCATGTGTGTATCGATTTATGGTGTCAATGCAGACAACTAGGGAAGCTTTAGCCTATGAGCCCCTTCTCCATTTTCATCCTGGCTTTGCCACTTTCTGGTGCCTAGCACTTCCCCCATTTGAATAAGGGTGAAGAGTCTGTTTAATTTTTTTCTTATGTTTAAAAAGAACTGCATGGGTGAAGAATCAAGAGAAAATAAAATCATGAAGGGAGTTTGTAGGCATCTCCAATAAGATGACACCAATTGTCTCTAACAATGCCACATTGGACAAAAACTAAGCTAGACGACAGAGGAGGAGAGAGAGTGGGCGTCGTCGCTTCTGCACATAATGACTTTGGCATGCAACCTGAAATGCAAAGGGATGGCCCAATGCACTATTGGAGAGGTGTTGTCCCTTGCCCACACAATTTGTGGGCCCCCTGGCTAAAGTGAACCACCAACAATGACCTCCATGCCTGGTAGTGGCAAATCTAGGATTTCATCATGCCTCATAGTGAACTCTAATGGGATAATATCCTAGAACTAACATATGATACACTACTGCCATAGGCTGGGCTAAAACTACATAGGCTATACACTACTAAAACTCGCATGCCCCATGCTAAAGCCCAGTCTGCTAGGGGTCTGTATCTACTATGGACTCCTGATGAGTGCACCGATTGCAACGACCAGGAAGGTATAGACTGCAAGACATCAACCTCCACATTGGGCGATGTATATGATGGCGAGGTGGATCTTGATGGGGCACGATAGTCGAGCCAATCTGCGATGGATCCGGATGTTGGCGACATAGATCCCTACCTCGAGGAAGTTGGTGCTAGATGGAGACGATGTACATCCAGATGGTGGCTATCGGTGTGTGGGTAGAGTCCTTGAAAATGGCTGTCAGTGGAGGAGGTGAGGAGGAGCTATGAGGAGCTAAGAGAGGAAGAGGTAGAGGAGGTGACAACGATTGCAGGACCTTCGCTAGCGGCGAGGGAGGAGCCGGTAGTTGTTTCATGCTGCTGATGTTGGAGAGATGGGGTTGAGGGTTGAGTCTAAGGAGAGATAGAGATGGGGAGGGAAGGAATTATTAAAGGAAGATTGACATATAGGCCTAACACTTGAAAAAAAGTTGTGTTTTATTCAATGTTAAGAGATAAATTATAGAGCAGTTATTTTTTGACTGTTCAGTGACGATGTGGAGTTGTTTAGAGATGGGATGAACTATTCAAGATGCCCTGAGGGGTTGTCTGGAAACTGCTGTAATACTCCATTCTGCTTCAGTGAACCCCACGTGAATTAACCCTCCTTAACATGAAGAGCTTTCACATGAGGTAAGCATCGCCAATGAACGTCAACCGTTAGATGCACGTAGATGGTAAATCTATGGACACCATTCCATGGATTTGCCACTTCGCCAGCATTTTGACCGTTTCAATGTAACACATGAACGCCAGTATTTGCCAGTTTTCTGCTAGAGAATGTATTCCCCGTTGCCTTTTCTTTTTCTTTCTATGCTTTATCTTGATCCAACGTAGCCTGGATCAGCTTCACCTCCTTCTGATTTGTTTCTTCCCTAGTTGTTCAGCCCCATCTAAACCTTTTTTTCCTTGTTTTCACTTCGTCTGTTTTCTTCCTCGTTTATGTTCTGTGCTTTCTTGGGGACGTGGGTAGTGTTTCTTGCTTGGGGTTGGGGATAGGATGGTAATTTTACCTGTGGGGATGGGAACCCGTGGGTAGAGGTGCAAACGGAGTGGATATGAACGGATATTGCTCATTCCATATTCTTTTCCATAGTTTTTGTCAGAGTCAGAATCGGATACGGATAGTGCCGGATACGAATATGAATACGGATATTCTCGGTCATAAATATGGAGCGAATACATGCCGCTCCGAATACGATTAGTCTAGGTCACGAATATTTAGTCGGATAACGCACAAAAACAAAAACCATATATATCGCTTGTGTAAGGATCAATCAGCATACTACATATCCATAATGAAACTATATTAGTAGCTTAACAAGCAAATTTCACACAATGACAGGGACAAGTTAAGCAACTAGTAAATTTTAGTTAGCAAAGTAGCAAGTAAATGATAGAGGCTAATTAAACAAGTAGTAGCTAACTAGCTACATGCCACACGGTTTAAAAGTAAGAATTATCTATAGCCAAGTAGTCAAGTACATTACTAGTTTATTTAACTTCATTACATTTACATCACATGATAAGTAACTATCCGATAACTATCTGAAAAAATATTCAGTAACTATCCGAAAAAATATCACAGTTCGAAAATAAAAATTGTCCATACCTAAATAGTCAAGTACATCACTAATTCATTTAACTTCATTACATTTACATCACATGATAAGTAACTACCTGAAAAAATATCTGGTACACATGATAAGTAACTATCGGGAAAAATATCCAGTACACATGATAAGTAACTATCCGGAAAAATATCCTGTAACTATCTGAAAAATACCGGATAGTTTCGTATCCGTCAAATAATACCTTTTCTAAATCCGTTTTCGTATCTGGCAAAAAATATCCGAATCCATTTTCATATCCGGCAAAACCTTCGGATATCCGAAAATATACTCCGGTCAGTCGGAAAATATCCGCTCCGTTTGCATCCCTACCCACGGGGCAAATCCTAGTGGGGCGGGTCACAACCTCCCCTCACAGGGAACAGGAATGCCCTACTAGGCTAGCAAGGCAGGGATGAGGGTGTCCTCCCGCACAGGGCCTTGGGGACTTGGTAGAATTATAAATATATTATTTTGTTTATATATTATTATTTTCTAATATTTGAGATGTATTCTTTTGTTATATATTTGGACAAAAAAATAATATATGTGTTAGGATATAAATTTTGACACTATATTTTGGAAAAAAATTATTATTTTGTAAAAAATTATTTAACCTAAATTTTGATCCCTGTGAGGGGCCTAGCGGGGATCGGGGTGAGAGCCGAGTGTCACCCGCGTTGCCACCCCTAGTTGGGGAAGGTAGTCTGAAGCGAGGTAAGCTGATTTTTTTTTGTTGCCTTGCTCTCAGCCGAGTATAGTTTGCAAGGTGTGTAGTTTGCAATGGGCTTTTGAGATCAGCCGCGTTGATAAAAGTGAAACACACGGCCTGCTTGCAGAAAGGTCAGATAAACACAGAACAAACGGCCGATAATAAACAGCAAACAAAGAAACGGACCTGAAGCAAACAATACGGCACACAGAAACATGCCGAAAACAGCTAACGGATAAATGACGGACCAGTCAAGAAAAACACAAACAGGGCAGCTCAGATTTCAACAGAACAAATACAAGGGCGTTGGATCAAGATCTTGTGGTAAAAAAGGGTGAATGAAAATTCAGTCACCTCAACCATAGATGCACCCTTTTTTATTTTGCTGTTGGCACCTAGCGGTAGGAGCTTTCTTGCTAAACGGAATGGGTTAGAAGGGGGGCAATTTTGGGCATTTACTAAGAAATCTGCAGCCACTAAAAGGTGATAACTGACAACAATATCATTTGACATAATTTTTGTGTCTAGGTTTCCATAATGCAAAAATGTTTGCAATGTTATTGTTGACACTCATTTTATCTGCTTTAAAAACCTCATATTATTATTATTCTCCTCGGTTTTTGGTGCTAAATTACACCATTTAGCAACTAACCCTAACGGAAAATAAAGATATGTTGTATCAAGTATATTTCTTAGGACAGAATTTCTACGGTGCTACCACCCGCGCGATAGCGCTTCATCGTGTCGTTTTCTTAGGCTCTGTCGAGATCCGAATATGCAAATCTGGACTCTCTGTGTATACCGCACTAGTCCAGGATCACGCTAGTACACACAGTATAACATAGATGAAATATCGACCATATGCACGATAAAATAAAGAAAAAGACTCAAATATTAATAATTATCATAGTACGACATTATGTTCAAACTTACAACTTACTAACCTGAAGGGCTTAAATTCTTACAGCGAAAAACAGAAATAAGCGTAATAGCTATTCAATATGCCCACAGGTAATCGATTGAGAAGTGAAGTCCTAATCCACGAAGTCGTCGAAGTATCCTCCCTCTGTACCTCCTGCTGATATAGCTCCTCCTCCCCAATTGAGCAACAGTGGACATAAAGCCGTAAGTACATTAGTACTCAGCAAGACGTTTGTAACAAATGGATGCAATATAATATGCAAGGCTTATCAATGGATGACTGAAAGGTTATTTTGTAGAAAACAACAATTTAAAATAAATACGATAAATAGATTAAAAGCGAACTTTAAGGTAAAATGATAATAAGTAAGTAATCAACGGAATTGAATAATCCATTCACAAACGAAACCATCAGTGAACTAACCATTCACTTTTCAAAGATAACCAACCAAGTTTTTATAAAAGCTCTACCCCTTGTGTGAAATCACTAAGCATTGTCTGTAACCAGGGATACGGCTATTCGAATAGTTTTACACTCTGCAAAGATAGCACAACTATACCCACATAATGTGATTAGCCTCGCGCTAAAGAAATCACAACAAAGCTTTTACAATATTCAACCTTAATCTCAATTCCGTTCCCTAAGGTTTCGTTGTCGAGTAAGCTCCAATTTAGTCGATAATTGCCCCCTCTTGCGCCTCATGGAAATCAACAACCATGTTCAACTCAATGGCGAAATTGAAATCAAAATCTCACAAATTGATCAGCTAGGTCTATCCCATACAAGATATGTGGTTTGCACGATAAGACTTAGATCAATAGCGCACAAAGTTAAGTTCTTAACATTACTCAGGCGAGACTTTCACATTCCTCGAAGTGAATCCACACTTCCCCTTTACTGCATGATTACTTGCCCAAGTGAAAATCAATTTTGTATAACCAACACCAATGTCATGGCACGCACATTTTATAACTGTGGCACCAACCATTATTCAATATCTCTTTAAGTCAAATTAATTAATTAACTACATGTGATGATAAGTCCAACGTAACTATAAGCATAGCTAAGCATATTAAACGTACAACCCATGTGACATCTAATATGGTATCACTAAAAAATTTCACATCCTATGGTGATAATGGAATCATACTATTCAACTTATCAAGGTGGAATTAATCAAATTGGCCAATAGCTACTAGGTACGAAGATTTATAATTAAATAGCAATGCATGATAATTTAAAATAAAATAATAAATAAATAGAATAAAAATTAGATTCAACATAATTAAAAGACATAACTTGCCTTGGCCTTGCTCAGTTATGAATTACTAATCTTCCGGTGGTGCTCCCGCTCCTTCAAAGACATGATCTAATGAGAGAAAAACAAATGAGGTACAAAATAAATTTAAATAAAATTCAAATGAACTCATAAAACTTCAAAACAAGAACGAAATGGTAGAGCTCAATTTTAGATGAATTTAGAAAAAAGAATGGGGGTTAATCGAAGCTAGGATAGAGGAAAACAGGCTCTTAAAAAATTTTAATATAAAGAAAATATTGAAAAATCAAAAATTTTACTGTGTTGTGGACTCGGTGCATTAAATAGCAAGTCTACGGTGGACTCAGCATATGGAACAATGCACGGGCGACTGGGCTTACCGACATGGTGGATTAGGGTTGACGTGACGGACACATGGCTGACAGGTGGCAAGGTAGGCTGACGTGGTAGATGATGTGGTACTGACACGTGGCACCTATGATGGCTCAGAGGCTGACATGGAAAACACATTGGATTTAGGACTGAGGTGACATCCGACATGGTTGCTGACATAGTTGACTGGCTCACGAGTCTATGAAACAGTGGCGGCTGGTAGGTGGGGCCCATATGTCAATGACTCGGTGCATGGTCAACTTAGTCCATAGAGTCTAAGGAGGCGCGATTGGCATGGTGCGGGGTGACGTGGTGGCTCACAAATCGAGGGGATTGACACGCGAAGCGATGCGATGAGCGATGCGGGTGATGTGGTGGCCGAGCAAAGCGAGGCGATGGACAGCGTTGGTCGGCAACGCGATTGGCTGATGGTGCACAGGGAGACGGCAGAGATGCTCACTGGCGATGGCGCACGGGTAGCGGTTGTCTAAACAGTGGCGAACGGAGAAGTCCGTCGGCGGCGTCGGCAATAATGGCGATGACGACGGCGCAACTGGCAAACTCAGCAATGGTATGCGGCTGCGGAATGAGGGAATCGATGGCACTGGTGAGAGTCTTGGATGGGTATGAACGTCGAGGTGGCCGTGTTAGACACTGGTGAGAGTCTTGGATGGGCACGAACGTCGAAGCAATCTTTGGCTCAGAAACGGCAGCAGGAGTCCGCAAGGGAGATGATAAACAGTGCGACCACCACCCGATGATCGACATGTGGCATTGCAAGGGATTGGTCGGTCGATGGTAGACCACATAGATGCACAGTGCATGCACGGATGTGTGACACATGGCAAGGGGGTGGTGGCGAGCGACCGTCGGATGGCTAGCGCAAACGCATTGATTGGCGATGTGTGGCGAGGACGGACGACGGGCTGAGCGGCTAGGCCGGAGAGGAAATGGGATTTGGCCCAAGAAGCCTTTTAGGGATTTTTGGAAGCTTTTCTAATTCAGAACTTCAAATAAATTTGATTGAGCTCTAGAAAATAGCAAATAAATCCAAAAAATCTAAGAAAATTTCAAAAATTCCTTAAGACACAAGGAACCCAAATAAAATACTTTCAACAAATGTTAATATTTATTTTAGTCATATTAAATCTTTTTAATTATTAAAAATTTAATGTAAGCTTGTATTAAATTCCAAAAATCCACATGGTGAATTTTATTTTAAAAGCTTACAATAAACTCTGAAAATCAGGATGTTATAGTGCAGCGGCAGTGAGAGTATGTGGTTTTGGGGTGGTGAGGAAGTAGTAGTCTGTGGGTTGTTCTCGTCGCTGTGGCAGCTAAAGTATGTGATTTTTTAGAAATCCAGGATGTGGAGTTGGTAGGAGAGGTAGTAAGTGATTTATTTAGGCTGAGTGGTCCACATGTCTTTAGTGAAGCATGGAATACCGGAGGTGAAGGGGGAGGTGATCTAATGGTTGGGTGTCTATATTTTTTGGCGATCAATGTTTAATTACCTAATTCACTTTTTCCCATATGCTCTTTTTTTGCTTGTGATTCCATGAATCATTTTTATGTGCAGGATAAACAATTGGAGCAAGCATAGTACTACTTCTAATTGCACAAGCAGATAAGGAAAGGTTTGTATGTTCTACTCTCATTACCCGATAGTTCTCCCTGTGCCAGGGATTAGTATACATCTTTTTTTGTAACTCCAAAAATCCCATGTTTACTTAGAATTACATGCACTAGTGTAACATGTTCACTTTGGGTTGAAGCAATCACATGAGCGTAGCAGTAGAAAACAAACTACTAACCAGTAATTGTCCCATGTCAAATTTGTCATGTTGTTGTGTTATTAATCAAATTACGTCATTTTACTATAACTCAACTGTACAGTACAATATAGCTCACTTCATAAGAGTTACTTTTCTTATGCTATATGATTACCTCTTCTTATATTATATGATGTATGATATGAAAACTCATGGAAACTCATGGAACTTTTCGACCATAATATGTTAAAAATATAGGTGGAAAGGTAAGATGTAGTCGATGGTAAATTTTGATTTGTTTTTTCAAATTCACAAAAAATGAATGATATTTTTTAGCTTATATTGGTATTTTTTAAATTACATACAATAATTTACGGTTAAATTGTTGATAACAATTTCACAAAATGGTAATAATTTTTTGAACTTAGTTGGTAATTCTTTTAAATTGTAGATGATAATTTAGGGTCCAACTGACAATAAGTTTTGAAGTATTTTTACAAATTCACAAATTGATGGTGATTTCAAAATTAGCGTGGTTTTTGTTGAAACATTACATGATAACTCATCTGAGTTTTTGAGTGATATTTTTCAAAATGAATATGATAACTTTTACTTATTCCTTTGCATTGTTATGGAACATATGTAAACTTATAGATCTTTTTGTGCGGTAATTTATCAAAAATTATGCAATTTATAGTAATTTTTGAACCCATTCAAATTCACAAATTGATGGTAGCTTTTAAAGTTTTGGCTGGTAATATGTTAAAACCATAGATAGTAACTTACGATACAAATGATGGTAATTTTTTAAAATTTCAAAATCCACAAAGATAACTACATTTTTCAACTTGCAATTTATTTTATTAAAAACTAGAGATTATAATTTGGGGTCCAACTGATTGCATGTTTTGGACTTTTTTATAAACCCACAATTTAGTGGTAACTTTTGAGTTTAGGGTGGTAAATGTTAAAGTATGGATGATAAATTATATTACTTTGGGATGATAAATTATTAAAAATGCATATGGTACCTTTTTATTTCTTTGTTTTAAGCTGGTGGTTGTTTACGCAATCATGGAGGTATTTTTATGATAGGCTACTGTAGTTTTCAGATGTCACTATTTTTTTACATTGGTTTTAACTACCTCCATTTTTTATAGGTGTAATCCTATTAACTTTTTCTTATATACCAAAATGGTGAAAAGGAATAAAGGCATGGATGTAGTAAAATAGAACCTTCAAATGATTGGGTCGTAGACACATCTCTAGGGAATGTCAAAACAACCGAGTAATAATTTTTATGAAAGATGGTGGATATGAGTCTGCTAGTGAAGAAGAAGTTCAAGAGTTTAATGAAGATCCAACAAAAAGTAGAGATGTCTCTAAAAATGAGGAAGAATATGATGGATGTCCATATGAAACCGGCACCGCACTTGTTGTCACTAAAGTTCTTAGTGTGCAAGTCAAGGAAGATGAGTATCTACAAAGATTCAGCCTTTTTGAAACACAAGCAAAGGTAAATGATAAAGTAATCAAATCAATCATTGATAGTGGTAGTTGTCATAATCTTACTAGCATGGAATTGTATGACAAGCTAGGTTTGAAATTGGTAAAACATCCTCACCTATATCATGTCTAACGGTTAAGTGATTGTGGAAGTGTCAAGGCATCACATGGTTAATGTTACATTCAAAATTCATGATTACATTGATACTATTACTTGTGATGTTTTACTTATGATTATATGCCATTTGCTTCTAGGGCGACCTTGGCAATATGATTATAGTGTTATGTATAACAGACGCACTAATACCTACATATTTAAAATTGAAGGTCAAACTAAGAAATTGTTTTCCATGACAACTAATCAAATACTAGCTCAGAACATGCAAAAGAAGATAGAAGTCAAGGTAGAAAGTGAAAAGCTAAATTTAAAAGGAAAAAACAAAGAAAAGAAATTAGTCATGATCACAAACAAAATTGGTAAAAAAGAAATGAGACAAAATCTTGATTTGATACATATTGTTCTCATTTACAAGGATACTTTGATTTCAACTAACGACATAACATCCCTTCCTAGAGCCATTTCGAGGATTGCCTCCCATAAGAGGTATTGAGCACCAAATCGATCTCATTTCCGGTGCATTATTACCCAATTGTCTACCCTACCGTACCAATTTAGAAGAAATAAAAGAAATTCAACGCCAAGTACAAAGACTTCTTGGGAAAGGGTATGTATGTGAAAGGCTTAGTCCTTGTGTTGTTTCTGTCATTTTAGTTCATAAAAAAAATGAATCATGAAGAATGTGTGTTGATTGTCATGCCATTAATAATATAACTGTTTGATATCATTATCCCAATCCTAGGCTTGATGATATGTTAGATGAATTTAGTGGCTTTACTATATTCTCTAAATTGACTTGAAAAGTGGATATTGTCAAATAAGAGTAAAACTTGGAGATGAGTGGAAAACCACATTTAAAACAAAATTTAGTTTGTATGAATGGTTAGTTATGCCATTTGGTTTGACTAATGCCCCTAGTATATTTATGAGACTAATGAATCGTGTCTTACGAGCATTTATTGGAAAATTTATTGTTGTATATTTTAATGACATCCTCATTTATAGCTAATCTATAGAAGCACATGTTGAACATTTAAGGCAAGTCTTAGAAGTGCTAAGAAAGTAACAACTTTATGCTAATCTTGAGAAGTGCACTTTTTGTTCCAACAAGTTATATTTCTAGGCTTTGTAGTTTCAAGTCAAGGAGTTGAGGTAGATGAATAAAAAATTGAAGCAATTAAAAATTGGTCTACTCCTCTAAATGCTAGCTGAGTTAAGAGTTTTCATGGATTAGCTGGATTCTATCGGTGCTGTGTCAAGGACTTTAGCATTATTGCTGTCCCACTTAATAAATTAATTAAGAATGGTGTTCCTTTTTAATTGGGTGAATCACAAGAAAAATCATTTCAAGAACTAAAGAAGCGCTTGACTGAAACACTATTGCTTGTATTACCTGATTTTACTAAAACTTTTGAAATTGAATGCGATGATAGTGGAGTTGGTATTGGTGTTGTATTAATGCAAGAAGAAAAAGCAATTGCATACTTTAGCGAGAAATTAGAAAGTGCACAATTGAACTATCCTGTTTATGATAAAGAATTATATGCTTTGGTTTGTCTACTAGAAACATAGCAATATTATCTTTGACCCAAAGAATTTGTTATACAATCCGATCATGAAGCATTAAAATACTTAAAAAGGGTAAGCAAAATTGAATCATAGGCATGGTAGATGGGTGGAGTTTATAGAAACCTTCTCATATGTTGTTAAATATAAGGAAAAAAACAATGTTGTTGTTGATGCTTTGTCACGCAAATATGCACTTTTAACTCAATTAGAAGTAATTGTCCCCGGTTTAGAAAGTTAAAAGAAATGTATGCCAATGATAGAGAATTTTTAGTACAATACTCTCATTGCAAAGATGGAAAATGATGGGACAAATACCTTGTGCATAATGGATTCTTATTTTATACTAATATGCTATATGTTCCTGAGTCATCTGTCTATTTACTGTTGTTGCAGGAGGATTAATGGACACTTTGGTAGGGAGAAGACCTACACACTACTAGCCGACCATTTTTATTGGTGAAAAATTAGAAGAGATGTCGAATAATTCGTGCAACGATGCATCACATGCCACAAAACTAAGTTCAAATTGAACCCTTATGGAGTATATACTCCTCTTCTAGTACCTAAAGCATCTTGGGAAGACATTAGTATAGATTTTATTATAGGATTACCAAGAACTAAGAGGGAGAGGGATTTACTATTTGTGGTAGTTGGTAGATTTCCAAAGATGGCATATTTTATACCATGTCATAAAAGCAATTATGCTTCCCACATAGCTGATTTATTTTTCAGGGAAATCGTGAGGCTTCAAGGAGTGCCAAGAACAATTGTTTCTGATTGTAATGTCAAGTTCATGAGTTATTTTTGGAAAATATTGTAGGCCAAGCTTAGGACAAAATTGTTATTCTCTATAACTTGTCACCCATAAACAGATGGCCAGACAGAGGTGGTGAACCGCACTTCATCCACCTTACTATGAACAATGATAAAGAAGAATATCAAAGAGTGGAAAGAGTGTTTACCGTATGTGGACTTTGCATATAACAAGGCGGTACACTCTACTACTCAACTCAGTCCATTTGAGGTGGTATATGGATGCAAACCCATCACACCACTTGATTTGTTGCCTTTACCACATCAAGAACAGGCTAATATAGAAGCATCCAAGTGTGCTGAATATATCAAGAAAATTCATATCAAAACCAAGGAAGAAATTAAGAAGAAAGCACAATATTATGCAGTAAAGGCCAATAAACTCAAGAAAAAGACATTGTTTAAACCTGATGACTTAATTTGGTTGCATCTTCACAAAAGAGCGGTTTCCTAAAAAGCGTAAATCCAAATTGTTACCTAGAAGAGATAGCTCATTTAGGGTGCTTGAGAAGATCAATGAAAATGCTTACAAAATTGAACTCCCAAGAGATGACAATAGGGTAAGCTCTACTTTTAATGTTTCAGGCTTATCTCCTTTCTTTGGTTTTTAAGAAACAGAGTAAAGGATGACTTCTTTTCAAGAGGGGGAGGATGATAAGGACATCATTAGCAAACACACTCATTATCTACTTCAAGTGTTGAACCCATTGGACCAATCACAAGAGCTAGAGTAAAATAAATGAGACAAGAGGTGAATCTTTTCCTTAGTGACTACTCTTGTACTTATGTGAATTTGTTGCTATCTAATACTTCTATTTTATGTGTTCTTAGATTTGAGAAAAGGTAACAATGGAAAAGAAGCTTTAAAGATATGGGAAGTATAGCTATAGAAAATCGTGTGGCCATAGAAGATCATCATGAATATAATGCAAGCGCATATGTTATCATAACCACAAAAGATCATATGGCCACAGAAGATCACCCGCAAGTGAGGTCATTGCTTATGTCGGGAGTTACTGTAGTAGTACTGTAGCAACTGACCTAGTAGGCCATAAATATGTATGCCCCCATGTATTCATTCACGAGTTTCATGGTTAAGAATTTTAGTAGACATTTGTTCCTCTATGTGTGAGCCATTTCCACTACCACTTGGGATTGGGTGTTATTTTTGAGTTGCTACTCTGTTGTTCTTGTGATTCCTTGGGATTGCTTGAACGTGTCTTCTCCACAATAGAGTGTAGACGAAGGCCATAGTATGTGGTTAAGTAAGTTGGGTGCTGCTGGTTGCCGTATAAAGATAGTGGTTGACCGCATCAATTGTTAGATTGCACGGGCTAGTTATCTAATCCTACGTTGTGAAGATTGGACCACCCTTTCCCCCGCATCAAAAAGGCACTTGGAAAAAAGATCCCAACCAAAGGATGCCTTTGTTACCTCATGGTAAGTAAATTAGGGATATGTCTTCCAATTTTATAAATATGTTCCTGACTAGCATTTTTATAATTATATCCTTTCTTATTTTGGATATTGGTCACACTAGTTTCACAACTACTGTACCTAGATTCTTTGGATATTGGTGGGTTGAAAGTGCCTGACAATGCCTTCCGTGTCAGCATTTGGACAAAACAACTTGTTGATGATGTTATTAAAATGGACAAAAAACCTGACGGATCATATGGAAGTCTACAGGTTAGCCATGCAATCTTTTATGTTGTTTATTGCACATTCTACTTAAAACCCTGGATAAATTTTCATGTCTATCATAACATGTAGAATTTTCTCACCATACTTTTTTTATGCAGCTATTGCCTGAATTTTCTGTGAGTGGTTTGTCATTTTTTGGGGGACCTATTGGGTTTGAAAAATTCATGTAGCTCAACACGTCTCCTAACTACCCTCCAGATGTAAGTTTTCCTGTTTTAGAGTTTATTCTTTATAACATTCATCCAAAATAACATAATGTACTAAAAAAATTGGAAAGGATCAGCCAAGAGTTAGGATAAAGCTTATGTAATTTATGGTCAGTAGTGCAAATTGTTATCAACATTATGGGAGTAGAATTAGCAGATGGGGGAATAAATGAAAATACAAATGACCCTCACATCACCAAAGTAGGTATCATGTTCTACTTAAGTAATCGTATTATGTAACAAAGTATTTTTCTTATGAAAATCATGTTCTCCTTTTCATAATTAGCAAAGAGAATTTACGATCAGTAGTACAAATTGTTATCAACATTGTGGGAATAGAATTACCATATGGGTAATAGTTTGTCACCATCTAAACTGAATGTTTACCTAGACCCTAATACACTAAAGTCGAACCACCAGAGTTTATTGATTTCATCGACAAAGGAAAGACTTGTTTGAAAGAAATCATTAGTTTGAAAGAAATTGTTAATAACCCAAGCTCAGCCATTATCAACAATGATAGAATGTTAGATGGTCTTAATAGAGACTACAAAAGCTAAGTTATCAAAGCAGTTTGTAGAGTGTCTCAAATTGCAAAAAGGCCGACGAAAGAGACGAGCAACACACACTGTTGCTTCCGAAGATAAGCTGGAGCCAAGCATAGCTGCTACTCTGACTAACACAGGACAAGATATACACACAAAAGATATTAATCAAACGAGTAACACAAGTAAAACTGGTGGATCAAGTTCCAACATGGAAAGAGATGCAAGCCCTCAAATGCCTTTACCAAAAAGGCAAGCTACGAGGACCTCTCCTAGGTTTGCAACCAAGCAACAAGATGTAATAGTGAGTGATGCAGCAAACTAATTGGAGACCAATGCAACTGATCAAATACAACTGGAAAAAACATCGGCAGTAGGAGAATGAATGTTATAGTATAGAAAAAATTATGCAAACCAGCTTCTGGCAAGGAAACCATACCAATAATTTCACCAAGCAAAGGAAGCTGAGGACAAGACCATGGTAAATTATAGGCCAAAAGGACCTCACCTAGGTTCAATAGGAAGTACAAGTCTCAAACAGTGCAAAAACAAACAGCCCCAAAGTTTTATCATTGGAAGGTATTGATAACAAGGTTCCACTGTAGGAAGGGAAGGTAATAGATGAAAAAAAATAAAAACCACAAAGCGAAAGACATTGATAGTAAATGAGAAAAGGATATATGGGGATCCTCAAATGCATAAAGGGTAGGAGACAAAGAAGGATAGTAATGTCAAATGGTCGACTTACAACAAAAAGCCTGTGGTCTCTTTACCCCCTCCAAGATTCATTCTCATAGAAGAGTTAGACAATTTACCAAAGAAAATACGCACATCATTTCAAGATGATCATTTGAGTACAAGCTAGGCGACTAGGCCTGTATTGATGACCAAGGATGTGCTCGATGATATGGGCCCACAAGATATTATTGACATTTGCTTGAAGGTTGAAGCAGCAACAAAAGGACTAAGACACTGTTCAGAAGATGCCAAATCAATATATACAACAAGAAGCAATCATGTTACCAGCACAAAATTACAAACAAGTTGCAAAGGGAGAAACTAATGACAAACACCATCATAGCTTGTGTAGAAAGATGGTGGTAATGATTATGAAATAATTAATATTAATGGTAGCAGCAGCACACCGAAAACACAGCATCATAGGGTCAGAATTATAAGACCCACAAAATTCATGTTGCCTCCTTTCATTGATAGTACCAATGAGAAGGAAGTTACATGCACATAAGCAGTAAATGACCTCTATGTTTAGGTCTGTCACCACGGGAGACTCTCAAGGTCATCAAAAAAAGAGTATGTCACATGTCATAACTCATCGCTTCACATATATCATCAAACAAAACTGTTTTCAACATGTATGCAAAAAAGTTATTACATATATATAACAATTATAACCTCTAATTTCTAGTAAGTTATCTTCGTATACAACCTTTTTTAGCTCTAATTTGTACTAACTTATCATTTCAATCAAAATGTATATTCAATGTTCAAATATATGAGCAACAAATTAGCCTTTTTTTGTGTCCAATGTGAACTTTATTTTTTTCATGTTCATTCATGATGTACTTTTTTGCACTTGTTTTGCAAGCTATCTTTTTTTTATTGCATCATGTAAACAACCACACATGTAGTTCTAAAGTACCCTAGAATCGTTCTTCCCACAACGTGAAAATAATGGATTATGATGATTTCTGGGTTCTATTGGGAGATCTTGCCAATTTTGTGAAGCCTAGGGGTAGATTATCCAACTCAACTGTTGAAATCAGTGTCTACAAGGTTCAAAAAGAAAACAAGACGTTAAAAAAATTTCTCCTTTACTGTTAGGCAATTGCTTTTATTTACATTTTTTGTCTTTTCCTTCAGTGTATTTTTTGCATGTTATTTTGTATTGGCCAAGTAATTGATATTCTTTTTTTTCATACGCATGTTCCATGCAAAACAAAAAAGAACTATAAGAACTATCTAATGAGAGGTGAACTCAAGACAAGAGAAGTAAAGCACAACTTCAGGGGGGATGAAGAGGTGAACTCAAGAGGAGAGAAGTAAAGCACAACTTCAGGGGGGATGAAAATGAGTATTATCCATTAAATCACAAAGAAATGGTTAGTTTATTATAGTTGCCATCTTTTTTTCCATAATAATCTCATTTTTTGTCTTCAAATTTTCTTAATTTTTGCAAGTAATTTTGATCATCTACCCCCCCTTCAAGTTATAATTTGACTATGTCTTCATCTTGTTATATTTTTCCTATGTAACACAACAAAAATAGCTAATGTTCTGAGTGATGCAAACAGTAGGCAATCAAGATTCTCAAGCTACATATTGGTCTGTGCTTTCACTTAACCTGGTAGTGGGCTGATTCGAGATGTATGATTCAATGAGGAAAGAGGATAACTAAGAGATTCTTCAAACATGCGATAAATTGATACGAGCTATCAAATCACCATGGGCTACAAACTATGCTTCTGCAAAAAAGCAAATAAATGATTATGAATTGATGTACATAGAGGTACCATGTCAGGATAACAGGTAAAACCTTCCCATATCTTTTCTGATCAGAATAACTAATGTACATGGAGGTACCACTTAGTTTCAAATAGATTATATCGCCTTCTTAACACACATTTTATCTCAACCTTACTAGAAATCAATTTTTTGTATCATGCCTAGGTTATGCAAAATTTCATGCCTAAGTTACTATTAGTTGCTACCTAAATTATCATTCATACTATTAGCAAATTACCTGTCAAGACCTGAATATACAAATCAGGACTCTTTGTGTATACTGCACTAATCCAGAATCACGCTAATACACACAGTGTAAATATAGATGAAATATCAACCATATGCACAATTAATCAAAGAGAAAGACTCAAATATTGATAATTATCAGAGTATAACCTTATGACCAAGCTTACAATTAATAGCGAGAAGGGCTTAGGAAACTAGCAGTGGAAAACCGAAATAAGCATAGTAGTCATTTGACATGCCCACAGACAATAAACTAGGAAGCGAAATCCTAATCCGCGAAGTCGTCGAAGTATACTCCTTCTGATACCTCCTGCTGATATGGTTTTTCTTCTTTAACTGAGCAACAGTAGATATAAAGCCATGAGAACATTGGTATTCAGCAAATCATTTGTAACAAAAATACAATATAGTATACAAGACTTACCAGTGGATGGCTGAAAGGTTATTTTGCAGAAAGCAATAATTTAAAGTAAATACAATATTATATTGAAAGCAAATTTTAAATAAATTAATAATAAGTAACTAACCAAAGAAATTGAATGAACTACAAATGAACTAACTGTTCACCCAATGAACCATATGTGAACTAACTATTCACGAAATAAACTACCAGTGAACTAACCATTCACTTTCTAAAGTTATTCCAACAAAGTTTTTAATGTAAACTCTACCATTCATGTGAAATCACCGAGTATTATCTATAATCGAGGATACGACTATTCAAATAGTTTTATACTCTACAGAGGTTGCACAACTATACCCACACGATATGATCATCCTTACATTAAAAAAAATCACAATAAGGCCTTTACAATGCTCAACCTTAATTCAATCCTGTCTGCTAGGGTTTCGCATCACACCCCCCTTGTGTCGCTTGAAAATCAGCAATCATGTTCATCACAATGACAAGATTAAAATTGAAACATCACAATTAATCAGCCAGGTTTATCCCATACTAGATATGTGGTTTGCATGATAAGGCTCAGATCAATTGTGTACAAAATTAAATCCTTATACATTACCCAAGCGAGACATCCACATTCCTTGAAGTGAATCCACACTTCCCCTTTTACTGTACGACAACTCGTCCGAGTGAAAACCAACTTTGTATAACTAACACCAATGTCATAGCACATAAATTTTACAACTGCAGCTATAACCATGATTCAATATCTCATTAAGTCAAATGAATTAATGGATCACATGTGATGATAAGCCCAACATAACTATAAACATGGCTAAACAAATTGATCGTATAACCCATGTGACAACTAGTATTACATCACTAGATAATTTTTTATCCCATGGTGATAATGGAATCATAGCATTTAAATTATCAAATGGGGGGATTAATCAAGTTAGACAATAGCTACCAAGTACAAGGGTTTGTAATAAAATAGCAATGTATTATAATTTAAAATAAAATAACAAATAAATAGATTAAAAACTAAATTTAACATGATCAAAGAACATGACTTGTCTTAACCTTGCTTAGTTATGAAATCTTGATCCTCTGATGGTGCTCCTGCTCATTCGAAGACGTGATCGAACGAGAGAGAAAACGAATGAGGCAAAAAATAAAATTAAATAAATTCAAATGAACTCCAAAAACTTCAAAACTAGAACCAAAGGATATAGCTTGATTTTAGATGAAGTTAGGAAAAAGAACAGGTTCAATCAGAGTTAGGACGGAGGAGAACGGGTTCTTAGAAAATTTAACATAAAGAAAAATACTAGAAAATCGAAAATTCTACTGTTTTGTACACTCGGTGCATGAAAAAGCTAGTCTACGGTGGACTCAGCATATGGAATAGTGAACTGATGATGGGCTGGGTGATGTGGCAAGGTGACGTGGATGGACACGTGTGTAACATCCTGATTTTCAAAAAATTTTAAAACCCTGATTTTAAAAATAAATTTTTTGAATTTTTTGGAATTTAATTAAGCTTAAAATGAATTTTTGGTAATTACTATGAATTAATGTGATTAAAATATACTTCAACATAAGCTAAAAATATTTTATTTAAGTTCTTTGTACCATAAGGAATTTTCTGATATTTTTAGTGACTTTTTGGCATTTATTTGCTATTTTCTAGAGATCCTAGTATTTTATTTGAATTTATTTAAAAAGAAAAATCCTAAAATCCCTCCCCAAACCCCAGCGGGCCGAACCCAGCCTAGCCCATCTCCCTACGGCCGCCTTCCCCGTGCCACACGTCGCCCTCCCGCCACGCCGCGCATCCCCACCAGACCGAACCTCCCTCGGCCCGGCCCACTCCCTGCCGCCTCGCCCACTCCCGCCCTGCACTCATTTCCGGCCGCCCGATGCGCCACGTGGCGTCCATCCACCCGCCCCGCACCTTGCGCCGCTCTCGCCCGCGCGCACGTGCCTAACCCTAACGCCGCCTCGCCCCACTCCACTCCGAGCCGTCGGATCCGCCCATGCGGCGGCACCCCGCAGCCCCCTCTCGTCCCCGCCGTGCTCGCCTAGACTACGCCCGTGACTGCCCGATCTCCCCGTGACGCATCTCGACCGTCCGTGTGTCTCAAACCGCGTCCACCGTCCGCTCCACGCCGTGACCGATCTGCACGCCTTGGTTCGTGTGATAAAAGCATCGTCGCTTCCACGGTTCACGTGCATCCACCGCCGTCACGCTTGCCTTCGCCACGCCGCCGTCGACCGCCGTGCGCCGTTGCTTCCTCAATGTCTGTGCCCTCCGACAGAGCCCTCGCGCCTCCGCTCTCGTCGCTTGAACCCGTCGACATCCTCGTCTTCTCCGGTGAGAGCCCCCACCGCCGATCCCTCTCCGCCGTCGTCGTCGTCGTCTTCTCCGGCGAGAATCCCCTGCACCGCGCCGCGCCCTCCGCCACGCTCGCCCACGCTGCGCGTGCCCTGCCTCACCACCGGTGAGCTACCGCCGCCCTCCTTCCCCTTCCCCTCGCTCGCACAGCAGCCGGACCCCTCGCGCCCGCGTTCACCGCTCGGTCCTCGGACGCAACCGGCCGTGCGCCCCTCGGTCCGCGCGCCCGACCCCGGCCCCCGCGCCCACACCACGCCGCGCCCACGCTACGACGCTTCACACGACGCACCAAGCCACGCGTCGGCCATCGGCCGCTGTCCTGCCTCCGGTCCGCCTCGATCTCAGCCGCTCACTCAGATCCGATCCATCGGCGGTGATTGCGCCACGCGTCGCATTTTCGGCCGCCCGATCCCGCCGCCGCCGTCGTCCCGAGCCGCCACGTCAGCCCTAGCCGACGTGGAAGCCACATCAGCCCTACCTCTGCCACATGGCATGACACATCAGGAAAACCTGACACCCCAGTGCCACGTGTCGCCACGTCGTCAGCCACGTTAGCACGCCACGTCACTCGTGCCACATGTTAGCCCCACACCGTGGCACGTCACCCCTAGCCTGCCATGTCAGCACTGCCCTTCCCGTGCGCACTGTTTCATGGACCGAGTTCACCGTGGACTCGTTCTACCATGCGCCGGGTTCACAGCACAGTGTAATTTTTGATTTTCTTGAATTTCCTTTAGGGTTTATTTTTCGAGAGCCCGTTCTCCTCCGTCCTAGCTCCGATTGATCCCGTTCTTTTTTCTAAATTCATCTAAAATCGAGCTCTAGATTTTGGTTCTATTTTTTGATTTTTGGAGTTCATTTGCTTATCATTTTATGTATTCTTGTTGTTTTAGTCGTTTTCTCTCTCGTTAGATTTCGATTCCGGAGGAGCAAGAGCAACGCAAGAAGACCCCAAGTACCTCGCTGAGCATAACCAAGGTAAGTCGTGTCTTTTGATCATGTTGAACCCAGTTTGTAATCTAATATTTAATTATTTTGTTTTAAATTACATTGCATTGCTACTTTATTACAAGACCTTATACTTGGTAGTTATTGCCCCAATTGAATTCATCCCCCCACGATAATTTTGAATGCCATGATACCATTGACACCATAGGTTGAAAAACATACTAGTGATGCTATGTTATTTGTCACATGGGTTATACGATTAGATGCTTAGCCTCGCTAATTTACAATCGGGTTTGTCATCACGTGTGAATTTTTAATTTGACTTAAGGAGATATGGAACAGTGGTTGGTGCCACGTGTATTAAAATTTGTGCCATGACATTGGTGTGTCATTGGTGTGGTTATACAAAACTTGGTTTTGCACTCGGGGCGAGTGATCATGCAGCAAAGGGGAAAGTGCAGGTTCACTTCGTGGGATGTGGTAGCCTCGCCCGGGTAATGTTAAGGACTTAACTTTGTGCGTCATTGATCTGAGCTTTACCGTGTAAACCACATGTCTAGTATGGCAAGGACCTAGCTGATTAATTTGGGATGTATCAACTTCAATCTCGCCACTGTGATGAACATGATTGTGGCTATGAGGCGCAAGAGGGGGTGTGATGCAAACCAGCGGGCGGGATTGAGTTGAGATTGAACTTTGTAAAGGCCTTGTTGTGATTTTCTTAGCGCGAGGCTAATCACATCGTGTGGGTATAGTTGTGCAACCTCTGTAGAGTGTAAAACTATTCGAATAACCACGTCCTTGGTCATGAACAATGCTCGGTGATTTCACATGAGGAGTAGTGTTTTCAGTTAAACTTGGTGGTTTGTGTTGGAAGTGAACAGGTAGTTCACTGTTGGTTTAACTTGTGGATGGGAGGTCTACAAGTGGTTTATTCCAATTCCATTGATTATTTATTCACTATTGTTTTACTTAAATTATGCCTTCAATCTATTTATTATATTTACCTTCAAATATTATTTTATACAAATTAACCTTTCAGCCATCCGTTAGTAAGTCTTGCATACTATATTGTATTCATTTGTTACAAACGACTTGCTGAATACCAATGTACTCACGGCTTTGTGCCCATGTTACTCAGTTGAGGACGAGGAGTATTATCAGCAGGAGGTTCCAGAAGTAGAGTACTTCGATGACTTCACGGATTAGGCTTCATTCTCCACTCGATAGCCTGTGGGTTTGTCGATTGGCCACTACGCTTTATTTTGGATTTCCGTTGCTAGTTTTTGTTAAACCCTTCGGGCTAGTCTATTGTAAGCTTGACCATAAGGTTGTATATTTGGATATTTATCTTTAGTTGAGATTTTTTATTTTAGCGTGTATATGGTTGTGATTACCTCTATGTTTGACTGTGTGCACTAGCGTGATTCTGGGACTAGTGCAGTATACACAAAGAGTCTGGATTTGCATATTCGGGTCTCGACAACGTGGTAGATAACGTGGCATTTGACGTGGCACCTAGGATGGCTCGATTTTTGCTGACATGGACACACATGTCAAGACATGTGGTGACATATAGACTTTAGGGCCGAGGTGGTGGCAGCTCGGCTGCTGACTCAGCTGAGGACGATCGGACCGACTGAAGGGGTGACATGATCTGATGATCGATGACGATCGAATGGTCCGGAGGTGAAGTGACGTTCGGACTAGGCCAAAGTGGTGCAGCGTGCAAGTGGTCTGGAAGTCGGAGAGGCTTGGTGCTATGGTAGCTAGAGAAAGGCGGCGACGGATTGACTGGCTGGCAAAACAGAACGGCGGGGCGATGTGACAACTCACCAGACAGTGAGGTCGGCAGGGGATGGCGGTGTCGGCTAAAGGCATGGACTGAGACAGCGGCGATGGCAATGGAGCTGGACGAATGGTGGTGGCTGCAGGGTTGCAAGAACGAGGTGGTGGCACACTTTTATGTGTGGAGGCTGAGGTGGTAGGTTAGACTAGGACTCCAAGTCCATGGCGATGATGGCACAGACGTCGAGATCTCTGAATCGGAGATGACGGCGAACGGAGTCTGGGCGAGGACAAAGAACAGTGCACGAACCAGTGGATTGTTGACACGTGGCAGGGCAGTAGATCAGGCAACAACAGCAGAAGGCACCAATGAATTGTACCTCCTAGCTAAGATGATGTACACGTGTCTATGGACAAGATCTGGCAGCTGGTGTAGAATATGGGACCAGATGATTGACACGTGGCAAAGGGGATCGAACGACTGAGATTGAATGGGCTAGTTCAGCAGTAATGGACTCGGCCCATTACTGTGCTTAGGATTTTGGGGGCTTTTCAATTTTTAGGAATTCAGATAAAATCAAAAGAGCTCTAAAAATAGCAAAAAATCCAAAAAAATCCTAGAAAATACAAAAAAATTTCTGGAGGCACAAGGAACCCAACAAAAATTGGTTTTATTTTATTTTATGTTTACTTTAGTCATATTAAATCTTTTTAATTTCTAAAAATTTCAATTAAGCTTTAATTAACTAAGAAAATTCCAAATTGTTATTTTTATTTGAAAAGCTTCAAAAGCCTCTAAACAAATTAGGATGTTACATGGAAAAAGGCTAAGCTCTTATTGTGGAGGGCCAACAAGCTTTTTTGGGCATGTGCAAGCATCATGATATGCACCACCACACAGACTGCAACTTCTCTTTTTATGTGTTGTCACAATGTCAATTGCTACATGTATTCTCTTCTCTTTGGCTCTCCCTTTAGTTTTAGACCTTGGGGGATCTTCTACTCAACAAACACTAGAAGTTTGATTAGCGCCAGTACTGTCAGCGATATTCTTAGGTTTTGTTTTAGCCCATCTTTTCTCTTGAGAGAAACAAGTTCAGAATACGTAGTCTTCATATGTGAAATCACAACGCAGTGTGATTATTCTGAAATGCATGATTCCTTAGCAATCTTAGTGAGAGCACTGCATAAGATTGTATATCTTCTCGTTTTCCTTGATCCCTCTGGCATTGGCTGTGCTTCTTATGGGTTTTAAGCATCAGGGGCAATTAGGACAGTAGATAAATCCCAAACACATCTGCGTAGGATGTAGTTATTAGGGATCATATCCACACACACATAGGTGATAATGTTCAATATATGGCAACATAGCATTCCATCTCTTTCAAACTTGCAGCACTCACAGCTGTAAAGACCATATTGCACATGTGCTTCAACAGTATATGTCCTCAAGCCATAGTTTTCAACTTGACCATAGTTAGGAATAAGCTCAGAAGTAACCCCCCACAGCCTGAACATTGTATGAAGTGGTTTCCGTAACCTCTTCCTGTAACCAGTAAAACAAATTTTTAGTGTATGAAAGCGAGGCTTGCTCCTCAATAGGTCATCTAGACCACAAATCAACTATAGTAGTTGTTGTTTACATCTCCTGTTGATTTTCAGCCACCACAATTTTATCCTATAGCTTCTTGTATTGTTGGACGAAATTGAGGATAGAGTTTTGTGGATTGACATATCGCTTTAGCATTACATTGAAACCCTCACTATGTTGTGTGGTTTGTAGGAAATGGTAGAAATAGTTCATAAAAAGTATGCTAGTACCTAGCAAGCTCGCATGCTCCATAAATGTGTTAAATGCTCATTATCACTTACCTGATACCCCTCTACCATCTGCAACCACTTCTCCTCAAATTCTTGTAAAGTAAGAGTATTTTTCACATAGTAATTGAAATCACAACACAACTGATCATGTCTTGCCATGAGTGTCCCTAATTTTTTCTGCTCTTTCCTCATAATGTGCCATCTAAAATTTCTGTTGGTGATAATGGGGAAAACTTTCTCAATTGCCGACTTCATATCTATGTCTTGGTCTATAATGATGTTAACTAGTTCTAATCCTCCCATTGCCCCCAAAAATGCTTCAAATAACCATGCAAAACTTTCAGTCTTCTCACATCTCATGAAACCACAACCAAACTATATAGCTTGCCTATGGTTGTTCATTCCAATAAATGGGGCAAAAGGCTTCTTGTATAGGTTGGTCCTATAAGTCATGTTAAATGACAAACAGTCATTGTACAACCTGTAGGCCTTCCTGGCAGCACCATCAGTCCAAAAGATGTTTTGTACTCTATCATCTTCATAAAGTTGAACTTTATAATACATGTCTAGATCATCCTCCTTCATCTTCTGGAAATAGGCAAGTGTGTCTTGCATGTCTGTATTTGCATGCTTAGCATGTATGGAAGCCCTGTAATTAGCTATGTCCTTAATTGTGTAAGGCACATTATGAGCTGTTCCATACAAATTGGCTATAATCTGCATTTGCCACCTTGTTAGGACATTACAACCGTGAAGGAGGCACACAAATTCCCTTTCCTCCTTTAGTATGTGCCGATAGTAGTAAAGAAACCTGCTAAGGGATGGTTTTGTAATGAGGGGATGGTTGTGATCATGCACAAAGTTAGTAATTTTCCACACTTGACCCATGCGTTTTACAACCATGTGAGCTAGGCAATGAGTCATGTCTATCTTGTTTCTATTTCACTTCTTAACTGTTGGTTTTGGGTTTTGAGTGTCCTTCTTCTCTTTTTTATTTACACTAGCATTGTAACACATCAAGTGCACCTTGTCAAGCTTTTTATCCCTAGTTGAAGTGTGCAAACTACCAATTCTGATAGAAAATCCAAAATGCTTAGAATAAACCTTGTAATGCTCTTTAGTAGCCTCAAAAGAATCGAACATCATCATCTTGAATGGTTCTTGAGGTGTTGATAAAACCTCGACAATATCTCCTTCATCTTCATTATCACCAATGTTGTCCTCATCACTTGAATCCCCAAGTGTTGTCCCTGCTGCTGTTGTACCCTTAGAAATCTCAAGATTGTGTGATGAACTACCTCCAAGGCTTGCACTTGTAATTGTAGCAGTAGGTTGCGCAATGTCATCTTGAAGTGGATACTTATTGACACCAATAGCTAATAGGTCATTGCAATCCACAGTCATTGCACATACAAGATAATAGTCATCGTTTGTTCTAGCATTTTATTATCATTAATGCTAAAATGTGTGGCATTCTCATACAAACCACACAAAAAATTGATGCATACAAATGGCATGTAATGTACCTACAAGCAAACTTTTTTTAGTACCCTAATTTTATTTCTCTGTTTTTGTTTCCCAGGAACATGTGGCTAGGATAGCTGGATTATTTTTGGGTGCACAAGGAGCATACTTTTAAATTGAAAACATGCTATCTGGTGCAAGTTATAGCAACAAAATTACACTGTGTTTAGCATTATAGGATAGTAAAAACCTTACTACAACATGGAACTATAGATGGAAACAAGGGGGAACTAGGGGTGGTACATCTTTTTTTCTCTTTTCTCCATTCACCCGTTATTCTGATGATCATGTTTATTGTCCAAAACTTTGAATATGGTTATGTAGTATTCAAATGGCTAGTAAAAACAAGATAATGTTGTTGATTCATGTGCAACTGGTAAAACACATATGCAGAAACTAGGGTGGGGACTAGATGGTAAGAAGTAGCCAAACTGACCTTGCAAGAAGAGGTAGCAATGGAAGCTATCTTCCCTTTTTGCCTTTTCTCCTGAATTTTTTTGTCTACAGACTTGATTGGTGCGATCACAAAAATCACCGCCAGTGTTGGAGAAGAATGTAGGGTTACACGCCGTTCTCGCCATGAGGATCCAGGGTTTAGGTAAATGACAAAGTATCGGTGTGGCATCAATTGTTGGGCCGAATCAAACTAGTTAATGGGCCTTACGGGGGAAAGCGAGTTGGGGGAGCTTGGCGCACACACGGGAAAGCCAGTCGAGGGGGCCCCGAGGTGAAATGCCACACGCGGGAAAGCGAATTGGGGAGGTCGTGTGCTACAGTCGCGCTGTACTCGCATCCTTCTCAGGAATACATTGAGAATAGGTTTAAAAGGGAAGAACTCTAGAACCTTCCAGAAAGGAGAGTAAAGAGGAGATAAAACCATTTCTCAAAGACTTCTCATGTTAGATTTAATCTTGACAAAGTTTTATTCATGTGTGTTACTTGGAATTAGCCATACATGTGTTTGTGGCCAGGTGTTTGGCTGAGTCATGGTGCACGTCCGGAGCAGGAAGCGGTCAAGCTGTGCATGCATGCAGGGAAGTTGATGCATGTACATGCATTGGCCTGAAATCCTGGAGAGGTGGTCAAGTCAAGAAGTGGTGGGCATTGTGGCTTGAAATGTGGATCAGCTAGCTCGTCACGTGTGTTAGTTAGTAGCTTTGTTTATTTGAAGCATGTACTTCACTTTGGAAGATGAGTGAATAAAGAAGTAGTCTTCTCTGTGATCTTTTTGTGTGTGTGTGCTCGCGTGAGTTCAATCTACTCTCCATTTGTGTGTGCTACAGGGATTTGGGCCAACAATTGGTCTTAGAGTCTGATGAATGCCCAAAATGATGCCAAGAAGAATGGAGATCGTTGACTCGACGGTGTCAGCATCGGCAAGCGCACCGATGAAGGAGAGTTCCGTGGTGATGCTTCACTATCCTGTGTTCACAAGGAGCAACTACATGACGTGGGCGATAAAGATGAAGGTGTTCATGAATGCATAAGGCGTATGGGATGTCATCGAGCTCGGCGATGCTGACACACGCAAGAACCAGATGGCATTGACGGCCATCTACAAAGATATCCCTGAAGACATGCTCCTCCTGTTGGCTGAAAAAGAGACAGCCAAAGCCGCGTGGGAGGCGTTGAAGACCATGCACATGGGAGCCGAGCGCGTGAGGGAAGCCAAGGTACAGACTCTCAAATCTGAGTTTGAAGTGCTGCGTATGACAGAGTCGGAGTCGATCGACGACTTCACCATCCGGTTGACAACAATTGTCAACAAAATCAGAGGGCTCAGTGACAAGATAGAAGAGAGCTACATGGTAAAAAAATTTATTCATGCAGTCCCTGCCAAATTTCTACTAGTAGCCTCCCCAATCGAGCAGTTTGGTGATCTCAAAGACAATGACGATCGAAAAGTTGATGTGTCGTTTGAAGGCACATAAAGAACGGTGGGCATATCATGCTATAGGTGCAGGGGATCAGCACTTGCTATTGACAAGGAGCGAGTGGGAGGCCCGATCCAAGAAGAGCTATGGCTTCGGCAAGAATAAGAGCGCCTTTGACAAGACGGAGGCACGTTGCTATAACTACTAGCACTACGAACATTTTACAAAGGAGTGCCGCGAATCGAAGAAGGAGGTGGCTCTTTTTGCTCCAGTGGGTGCAGAGAACGAGCCAGTGCTGTTTTAAATCCAACAAGAAGTTTTCATCATTTATTTGGTGCATTTAGTTGAGTCCGTGTACGAGTATTAGTGCACGATTGCATTTTTGAATTGTTTTTGTATATCGCACAGTAGGAGTGTTGCATGTGTCATTTATTTAGGTCGTGCACGTAGAAGGTGTGTTACATATGTACGCATAGTCATGTCATGCTCGTACACATAGGTGTGTCAATGCATGATGTATATGTATGTAAGTCCTTGTAGTTGTGTCCAAGTTCTCATGTGTGGATGCTCTTATGAGAGTCTCCGTCGCCGTCAAGTTGTGTCATCGGCGAAAAACAATTGGAGCAGAGGAAGATGTTAAAATCGTCAGTAAGGTGTGTCGCCGAAGGTGAAGAAGTGAAAGATACCAAAAAGTTGTGTCACTGGCGGCATGATCAATAAGAAGAAGGCGAAACTCCTTAGAGATGCGTTAGGAGATCAGATTTCATCTTGTGAAGTTTAGCAAGTCAAAATTAGGGGGAGATTGTTAGATTTAATCTTGACAAAGTTTTATTCATATGTCTTACTTGGAATTAGCCATACATGTGTTTGTGGCCAAGTGTTTGGCCGAGTCGTGGCGCACGTCCGAAGCGGGAAGCGGTCAAGCTGTGCATGCATGCAGGGAAGTTGATGCATGTACATGCATTGGCATGAAATCCTGGAGAGGTGGCCATGTCAAGAAGTGGTGGGCGTTGTGGCTTGAATTGTGGATCAACTAGCTCATCACGTGTGTTAGTTAGTGGCTTGTGTTTATTTAAAGCATGTACTTAGCTTTGGAAGATGAGTGAATAAAGAAGTAGTCTTCTCTGTGATCTTTTTGTGTGTGTGTGCTCGCGTGAGTTCAATCTACTCTCCATTTGTGTGTGCTGCTGGGATTTGGGGCCAACATCTCACTCAAGATCAGTGAAATTTTGCCAATGGAAAATCCATAACATATGCAGAAGGAACGGAAGCTGACCGAACCTGCCAACCCCATGCGCCTGGTGGCACACCGTCTTAAGGATCTCGACGCCTTGTCGTGCAAGGCAAAGACACATCTCCCTCAAGCCTACATAGGCGTAACAAGACCGCTCAACAGAGGGACATCAGGTTCTGGAAACACCAAAATATTAGGGTTTTGCCAAACGTGAAGGAGAATCGCTGAGTTGAGCCGTGCCACGCAAGCCCTAGCGCTATGCATAGGCAGAGCCAAGCCACACATCTCTACACCGGTAGGCTCACCAAGGGACGACATCCACTCCATATTCCCCTTCAACCCCCACTTCTTCCATGATGTTACCCCAAACTAGAAGGGGTAGATCCGTTTTTCCCCTAGGTTCTAGGATCTTGCAATGTAATCAACACTGGTATTTTATTGCTTTGACCAATCTATTTGATATTGTTTTATCTAGTAGATGGTGCACTGCCAACTCGTTAGTTGCTAGATTGAAATATGGTATTTGGATTTAGTCAACCGATCTATGTCAAATAGGGAAGAGCTTCCTACACTTAATTAGCCTTATCACGTGATAGATGAACCAGCGAAAAAGGTAGTATTGATCTGTATAGTGAGAGCTATCATAGCTCAAGTACTATGTCATTGTTTACTTATCGGGTTGCATGTGAGTGAATTACCCCAAGGGAGGATCTAATTAGTTTTGGTAAAACCTAAGTATATCTCTGTTATCTCGAAATTTAGTTTTTGAACCGTCGATCTTTTATACAACGGTTTTGTTATTAGTGATCACATCTGTTCCCTGATACTGATAACCCTGGGAATACTTTGGTGGAAAGGTACAACTAATCTGTGCACTGTGGTTACCATTGATTGCATATATCTCATCAACAGTTATCCAACAAAATTTCAATCTTTATGATGCTACGGAGCTAACTTCATTACTACCAAAAAAACTTATATTAGACGTCTTATCACAAACAGTTCAAAAAAATCGTCAGTGTTAAAATGCAATCACAGATGGTTTATGGTGAGAATCACCTGTGATACTATCGCAGACGGTTCTTATCAATAACCATCTGTGATATTTTGCATATTACAAACTGTTTGTGATATGTTTTCCGCCTTCTAATCTTCTAAAATTTCATAATCTCCCGCCTGAGTTCGAGTAGAATTCAGTTCTGACACATATTTAGTAAAACGGGCATAACTTTTGCATACGGTGTCCGTTTTCGACGTTCTTGTACTCATTGAAAAGCTAACGACGAGTTCGATTCAAAACAAATTGTCCTGCTTGTGCAAATCACCCTCTAATACCCCCAAAATCGGCCATCTTTAGGCTAAAATTTGCATCGTAAGTTTTTAATTTCTATTTTTACCAAAATTTTTGATCTTCGCTTCATAATTTGGGGTTCATCTCAACTGCAAAGTTGTAGATCTCGTCGAAACTTTTCAAATGAGTATATATAAGCCATATAGAACTTTGTTATTTCATATTTTGAAACTAATTGTTTGTATTGTATTGATATATATAGTCTTTATCATAGACAGTTTGAACCACGAACAGTTTATGATAATTTTGTCTCTGACCGTTGGGCCCGTCAATCCTCCCTAACCTAATTCCAGACAATAGAAATCGATCAACCCATACCCTACGGATCATAACTCCCATCTCTTCCTCCCCTATAAATACTCACCTAAACCCATTCTCTACCCTTCATACGCTCAAAATCTCTCTAGCTTTCTCACCGTCCTCCTTCTTGACCCTGACCCCTACTTCATGCGCTCAAGTCGGCGCCTACAATAGTGGGTCTCAAGAATATCCAGCTCATGTGCTGCATAAGGGACGAGAGGACATAGAGGCCTTATCGGCATAGTTTAGCTTCCATTAAGATATCTGTTTCTTCTATTTTCTTTCTTCTCTGTTGCTCGGTTTGTAGTGGAAATAGAATTTTCTCTGCTATATTTTCTTATGATATTGTAATAGTAGATTGTAATCTTTTGACATTGTAATGGTGGATTGTAATGGAAATAGAATATTCTTTGCTATGTTTGCTATTGTATTTGCTTGTTTTCAAAAGGTATAGCTAAGATTTCCTGAGGCTAACCAAAAAATAGAAAACATTTTAGGTATAAAATGAACTATCACAGACGATTTTATAGTACAAACCGTTTGAAGAACACTATCACAAACAGCTTGAAATAAAAATCATCTGTGATACTCACACATCACAAATGGTTCTATTTACCAACCGACTGTGATGGGAAAGTCTCACAGACGGTTCTATATACCAACCGTCTGTAATACACGTCCATTACAGATAGTTGATAGCTAGAATCGTCTGTGATGTGTAAGCATCACTATGTCATGCACCTAAATTTGCCTTTGAATACGAACAACAAGCACCAGCTAAACATGGTTACCAAGAGACCGGCCTCCACCCCAAGCCAAAACGGCTGCCCAAAAATGTCATCCCCTTTCGGAAGAATAAGGCCATCGGTCCACGGCCCGGCCACGCCAGCAGCAACGCCGTCGCAGAAATCGCCATGGAGGCCGGGGTTGCTGGCGAAGCTGGAGCACAGGAAGGTGGAGAACTGGCTCAGGTTGGGGATCACGCCGTGCAGCCGGTTGTGCGAGACGTCGAAGCACGAGAGGAAGGTGAGCCCCGTGAGCGACGTTGGTATCTCGCCGGTGAGCTCGTTGTACGACAGATCCAGTGTCTGCAAGGTTCTCAGGGAGGCCAGCATCCCCGGGATCGGCCCAGACAGCGAGTTACAGCTCAGGTTCAGAAGGTTGAGCATCCTGAGGTTGCCGAGCTCTGGTGGGATCGTGCCGGCGAGGCCGTTCTGGCTCAGGTCGAGCGACGGAGGGATGTACCGGTTGTACCACAGGTCGCCGCTCTCGACATGCCAGTTGTACAGCCTCACGCCGTAGTCGGACAGGGACAGCTGCTGGACATCCGAGGCGTTCCCGGCGCAGGCGGTGAGCGATTTCAGCCGAGTAAGGGCGAGCGGGATCTCCCCGGTCAGCGCGTTGCTAGAGAGGTCTAGCCGGAAGAGCGCGTCGAAGCTGCCGATCCACGGTGGTATCTGACCTGTTAGACGGTTCCACGACAGGTCCAGCGCCCTCAGCTGGGCGCTGGCGCGAAGCCACCGCGGCACAGAGCTGCGCAGCGCGCAGCCGGCAACGCCGAGGAGCTGCAAGCGCGGGAAACCTCGGATGCCGCCGGGCATCTCCTCGCCTTGGAAGTTCATGGTAAGAATGAGGATGGCGAGGGCACGGCACCCTTGGAGCGTCCGGAGGGCCTGCGCTATGCCGGTGATGCTGTTGTTGCCGATGTCGAGGAAGGACAGCGCCTGCAGCTGCCGGAAGGCGGATGGGACCGGCCCGGAGAGGTTGTTCCGGCGAAGGTTGACCACCCTGAGATTTCGGCAGCGCGAGAGGCTCGCCGGTATGCTGCCGCGCAGCCGGTTCCAGCCAAGATGGACGGCCCGAAGCCTCGTGAGGTGCGTGAAGTTCAAAGCCGCAAGAGTGCCATGGAGAGAATTGTTCCCCATGTTCAGGTACTCGAGCTCGGAGCACGACGACAGCGAGTATGGCACGACTCCGGTGAGCAGGTTTGACTCGGCGGAGAATCTCTGCAGCCGTGGAAGCCCAAGAAACACGCCGGTGCGAAGCCTGGTCAAGCCGTTGAAGGAGACGTCGAGATGGGAGAGCTTCGACACGCCGTCTCTTGGCGCCGCTGGCGCCACCCCCACAAGCTCGCCGGTGAGGCTGTTGTGGCTCAAGTCCAGCACCCGCAGCTTTGGCATGCGCAGGAGCTCCGTTGGGATGGGTCCGTGGAGCGAGTTCCATGAGAGGTTGAGCAGGCTCAGCTTTTCCAGGCGAGCCAACGAGCTCGGCAGGCCGCCGGTGAGGCCCCGGCCGGCGAGGTCCAGGAGGACCACTCGCGGCTCAGATGCTCCAAACCGGCGGCAACGGACGCCCGGCCACCGGCAACAGTCAACGAAGGAGTTTTCCGCGTCGCGTGGCCATGCGTCGATCGCCGTGTTGAGACTGTTAGAAAAATTGGCTAGCGCGCTCCGGTCGGCCGGAGCGCAGCTCGAGACGCCGTGATAGCGTTGGCATATTAGGATGGAAAAGAAGAGCATGCATGTCGAAACTTGAGAGAGGACACTAGGCATCGTACTGCCCCCGTACACTGACACACTCAGACTGGTACTCATTCCGTTGTGGATCGAATTTATGCCGACTTGAGCTTATATGATTGGAGAGTTGTAACTAGAGCTGCAAACGAAACGAATAATTTCTGTTCGACTAATCAATTGCTGGCTTGTGGAGTAAATATAGAAGAGGTAAATAGATATTCGATATTATTCGTGTCTGACTCCAACTCCAAGGAAAAAAATACAGAATAGGATATGGGATAAGTGATATCCATCTATATATATCCGTATGTTAAGTGATATGAAGAAGCCTGTTGTGATTTCATTTAGAAACAAGATAATGTATAGATAAATTATTGCATCTAAATATGCAGAAAATACTGAGTGCTCTTATTTTGATATCTCGGTGATTAATCTCTTTATGTTCACTTAGATCACACCCTACTGTTGTCGAGACCCGAATATGCAAATCCGGACTCTCTGTGTATTCTGCACTAGTCCCAGGATCATGCTAGTGCACACAGTTAAACATAGATGTCATCACAACCATACACACGATAATAATAAAGGAAAACTCGAATATCGATAAAATATCAAAGGTACGACCTTATGGCCAAGCTTACAATATCTCTAGCCGGAAGGGCTTAACAAAATAGCAGCGGAAATCCAAAATAAAGCGTAGCGACCAATCGACAAGTCACAGGCTATCGAGTGGAGAACGAAGCCTAATCCGTGAAGTCGTTGTAGAACTCTCCTTCTGGAACCTCCTGCTGATAGTACTCCTCTCCCTCAACTGAGCAACATAGGCGTAAAGCTGTGAGTACATTGGTACTCAGCAAGTCGTTTGTAACAATAAATGCAATATAATATGCAAGGCTTACCAAAGGAAGGCTGAAAGGTTAATTTGCATAAAGGCATTTATTGATGAAATATATTAAATAACTTGAAAGCGAAAGTTAACTGAAAATAGTAACAGTAGATAATCAAAGGAATAAGCAAGAACCACTTGTGAACACCAATTCACAAGTTTAAACCAACAGTGAACTACCTGTCCACTCCCAACATAAACCACCAAGTTATAAATGAAACACTAACCCTCGTGTGAAATCCCCGAGCATTGTCCATGACCGAGGGACCCGGTTATTCGAATAGTTTTACACTCTGCAGAGGTTGCACAACTGTACCCACACGATGTGATAATCCTCACGTTAAAGAAAATCACAACAAGGCCTTTACAAAGTTCGGTTTACAACTTAATCCGCCCGCTAGGTTTCGTGATCACACCCCCTTGCGCCACATGGAAATCAGCAACCATGTTCATCTCAATGGCAAGATTACGATTGAAACCTCCCAAATTAGTCACCAGTCCGTCCCATACCGGACATGTGGTTTGCAGTGTAAGGCTCGGATCAATGGCGCACAAAGTTAAGTCCTTAACATTACCCGGGCGAGACTACCACATCCCCCAAAGTACAACTGTACTTCCCCCTTTACTGCACGATCACTCGCCCGAGTAAAAACCAATTTGTATAATCATCACCGATGACGCACCTACGTCATGGCACAAATTTTAATATACGTGGCACCAACCACAGTTCCATATCTCATTAAGTCAAATTTGGATAATTCACATGTGATGATGAAACCCTTTCGTAAATTAAGCAAGGCTAAGCAATTCTATCGTACCAACACGTGTGATAATTAATCTAGCATCACTAGTATGTTTCCCAACCTATGGTGACAATAACATCAAGGTATTCCAAATTATCAAGGAGGGATGAGTTCAATTGGGACGATAACTACCAATACAAGGGTTTGAATAAAAATAGCGATGCAATGTAATTTAAAACAAAGTAATTAAATAATAGATTGCAAACTGGGTTCAACATGATCAAAGGACACGACTTGCCTTCGTTATGCTCAGCGGGGTACTCCTGGTCTTCTGGCGCGAAATCTGCTCCTCCGGAATCCGAATCTAACGAGAGAGAAAACGACCGAAAACAAAGAAACACATAAAATGACAAGCAAATGAACTCCAAAATTCACAAAACCAGAACCAACAGCTAGAGCTCGATTTTAGATGAATTTAGAAAAAAAGAACGGGGTCATTCGGAGCTAGGACGGAGGAGAACGGGCTCTCGAAAAATTAATCTAGAATTTAATCGGGAAAATTCGAAAAGTGCATCGGTCTTGTGAACCGGTGCACGGAATTCGAGTTCACCGCAGACCCGGTCCATGGAACAGTGCGCGCGCGGCCGGCGGGGTAGGGCTGACGTGGCGTACGCTGGTGCCGCCACGTGGCAAGGGTGACGTGGCTGCCACGTGGCACCGGGGCTCGGGATCGGCTGACGTGGCGCAGACGTGGCATTGCCACGTGGCTGCCACGTAGGCTTAGGGCAGCGACTTGCGCGCGAGCGGCGGCGCGGATCGGACGGGCGAGGGTTGGCCACGTGGCGCGATCGCGCCGTGGATCGAGATCCGATCTGCGGTCGGGATCGAGCGGCGGTGTCGGTGGGTGCGCGGATTGCCGACGCGGATGGAGTGGCGCGGGCGGCGGTGGACGATGCGCGGCGCGTGGCGGCGCGGCGGTGCGAGGCGTCGCGCGCGCGCGCGCGGCGCGCGGGTGTGCGGTTTGGCGCGCGTGACCGAGGCGGGCGAAGCGGCGCGTCCGACGACGAGGGCGGCGACGGAGAAGGCGACGCGGCGACGGGCGAAGCGGAGGCTCACCGGTGACGGCGGGACGACGGCGAGCGGCAGCGAAGACGCTGGGTCGCACGGGCGATGGCGAGGCGGCCCGGGAACGGCGGCGCGAGCGCTGGAGAGCGGAGGCGAGGGTTCGGCGGCGACGACGAGAGGCACGCGAACCAAGCCGAGCGCTCGCGTTTTATCACGCGAACCGAGGAGCTCAGATCGGTTACGGTGCGGTGAGCGACTCGGATCAAGTTGGACGGCCGAGATCTCGCGCGGGAGATCGGACGGCTCACGGGCGCGGGCGCGAGGGTTAGGGTTTGCGCGAGCGGCGCGGACGCGCGGGCGTGGACGGCTCGGATCGAGCGAACGGAGGATCGGACGGCGCGGGCGGAGTGGGGGCAACGGCGCTGCTGGTGCCGCCGCGCGTCAGCGCGGATGCGCGACGCGTGGCGCATCGAGCGGTGCGGGAACGGCCGGGCGAGTGCGGCGCGGGTGCTAGGGTTAGCGAGGCGGCGGCGAGCGCGGGCACGCTGGATGGCTGCCGCGTGGCGGTTTGGGCGGCGGGGATGCGAGGGTGGCGTGGGAGCTGGGCCGGGCCGAGCGGGCGCGAGGGAGAGGGGCGGGAGGCCGACGCGTGGGCGGCCGGGATGGCGCCACGCAGAGGGGGGAAGATCGGGCGGCTGAGGGGATTTCTCCGATTAAACCTTTTTCAGAAATTCAAATAAACTTCTAAAAGCTCTAGAAAATAGCAAATAAATCCCAAAAATTCACCAAAAATACCAGAAAATTCCTTGGGACCTGAAGAACACAAATAAAATATTTTCAGCTTATGTTAATGTTTATTTTACTCAGATTAAATCATTTCAAAATTCTAAAGTTTATTTGGAGCTTAATTTAATTCCAGAAAATTCCAGAAAATTTCTTGTGACTTAAGGAACTCAATCAAAATGTTTTCAGATAATGTTGAAGTATAATTTAATCATATTAAATTATTTAAAACTTTTGAAAATTCCATTTAAGCTTTATTTAAATTCAGGAAAATTCTAGAAATTTATTTTTAAATTCAAAGTTTTAAAATCCCCAAAAATCGAGGATGTTACAAACCTTACCCTTAAACGGATCTCACCCGAGATCCGGCTAACTAGGAGAGATGGGTTTACCAGGGTGCGACGACGGAGCCGACGTGGTTCGAGCTTCCCTTGCAACGCCTCGAGATCTGCTGGCCGCCACGGCTTGCTCTCGGAGGAAGGGTCTTGGCCGCGTATCTCCAGTTGAACGGAATCGGCGTGATCGCTGACGCTTCGCGGCAATCGCGAGCAAAATGACTCGCTCCTTGCAATTGTAACAATTAGCTGATCTGCAGGTTTGCACTCTTACGGGGTTGATTGCTAACATTAATGGGGCGTGGTCCCGAGTTTTCATAACGGGTCACCGAGCCGAGTCTTGAAAGGCTGCCGCCGCCGCTTTGTGGCACTCGTGGCAGGTGATAAGTGTTGAGTCTTGTCCTCTCGGATCGCCGTGAGTGAACTCCTTGCTTGGCTCATCCTCCTTTGTGAAATTCTCCCAACTCACGACGGAATCCTCAATCGGGATGGCCTTATCCACCAACACCGAAGCGGCATAGTCGTTGCCTCACGACTGCACCTTCAACGCTGGGTTCAAACCTTTCTTGAACCTTTTTCGACGGGTGAATCCGGCTACATCCTCCGCGCCAGAGCGCAGCGAGTGAGTGAATCTGTTGAGGTATTCACTCACCGACATGTTCCCCGCCGCAACTCACGGAATTCGTCCTTCTTCATCTCGACAACTCCATCCATGACGTGGGCGTTGTGGAAGGCCTTAGCAAATTCTTTCCAAGTGATGCGGTCCGATCCTCGGGCGCACAAGAGTTCTCCCACCACTCTGCTTTGGTCCCTCAAGTTGATGTGCTTGCATAGAGTACCTTCTCCTGTCGCAGCAGGCCAAGTTGATTTCTTCTCAATCGAACGGATCCAATCGCCGGCCTCCAACGGCTCGGCGAACCGAGAAGACAGCGGTCTCGTCCTCATGAACTCTCGCATTCTTTGGATCGTTGACGAGGTGCCGTGGTGGTGCTTGGCTCTCGTGCCGCCGCATTGCATCATAGTCGCATATTCTCGCATCATAGTCCGCATCATCCGAGTTTGGGCCACCAAAATTGACTAAGGGCGGGATCAAGGTAGGTGGCACCGTGCGCAAAGACTATTCTCTGGATCCGAGTTCGTCAGCTACGACTGAGGAGTTCTGGTTTCAACCATTTTGCTTCGCTCAAAAAGGAAAACAATGTGTTGATCGCTTTGCCGGGTTTAAAGACGAGAGGGAAAAGCATAGAGGAGAGGTAAATTCGTCTAAGGGGGATTTCTAATGGTAACCTAAGCTAAACAAACATTTAGCCGGAAAGGCTAACAACAAAACCGGGGAAAAGAACTCCAATAAAAAGTTGACACGAATGCAATATAATGCTTCTGAGGGCAATATTTGCAGCTCACATCGCACACAACAGCAAGAAGAAGCAAATCGATCTACACGACGCTAGAAACTATAACAGGGCTTCAATCTGACAGCTCCTAATCTTCACGATACTTTTCAGTCTTGTCTTGGACTAAATTAGCTGCTTGCTTGGTCCAATCTTCACCGTAAAGCATGAAGGATTATGAGTCGACCACCTTTTTGAAGACTGGGCACTCGAAACTTCTATAGATGTTGATGAGATGAGGAGTCAAATTAAATTTTGAAAATAAATTTTCCGAAAAGGCGAGGATTAAGAATCCTAAGAATAAGGTAAGAATAGAGGATCACTAAATATTCAATTTGTTGATTTGATTGAGAAAATAAACTTTGAAATTGGGCTAAGACGACAACTTCTAATTAGGGCTTCGTCCTACAGTCGATATAGCTCTGATACCATCTCTGTCGAGACCCGAATATGCAAATCCGGACTCTCTGTGTATTCTGCACTAGTCCCAGGATCATGCTAGTGCACACAGTTAAACATAGATGTCATCACAACCATACACACGATAATAATAAAGGAAAACTCGAATATCGATAAAATATCAAAGGTACGACCTTATGGCCAAGCTTACAATATCTCTAGCCGGAAGGGCTTAACAAAATAAATGAAATCCAAAATAAAGCGTAGTGACCAATCGACAAGCCACAAAGCTATCGAGTGGAGAACGAAGCCTAATCCGTGAAGTCGTTGTAGAACTCTCCTTCGGAACCTCCTGCCGATAGTACTCCTCTCCTCAATCGAGCAACATAGGCGTAAAGCCGTGAGTACATTGGTACTCAGCAAGTCGTTTGTAACAATAAATGCAATATAATATGCAAGGCTTACCAAAGGAAGGCTGAAAGGTTAATTTGCATAAAGGCATTTATTGATGAAATATATTAAATAACTTGAAAGCGAAAGTTAACTGAAAATAGTAACAGTAGATAATCAAAGGAATAAGCAAGAACCACTTGTGAACACCAATTCACAAGTTTAAACCAACAGTGAACTACCTGTCCACTCCCAACATAAACCACCAAGTTATAAATGAAACACTAACCCTCGTGTGAAATCCCCGAGCATTGTCCATGACCGAGGACGCGGCTATTCGAATAGTTTTACACTCTGCAGAGGTTGCACAACTGTACCCACACGATGTGATAATCCTCACGTTAAAGAAAATCACAACAAGGCCTTTACAAAGTTCAGTTTACAACTTAATCCGCCCGCTAGGGTTTCGCATCACACCCCCCCTTGCGCCACATGGAAATCAGCAACCATGTTCATCTCAATGGCAAGATTACAGTTGAAACCTCCCAAATTAGTCAGCCAGGTCCGTCCCATACCAGACATGTGGTTTGCACGGTAAAGCTCAGATCAATGGCGCACAAAGTTAAGTCCTTAACATTACCCGGGCGAGACTACCACATCCCCCAAAGTACAACTGTACTTCCCCCTTTACTGCACGATCACTCGCCCGAGTGAAAACCAATTTGTATAATCATCACCGATGACACACCTACGTCATGGCACAAATTTTAATATACGTGGCACCAACCACAGTTCCATATCTCATTAAGTCAAATTTGGATAATTCACATGTGATGATGAAACCCTTTCGTAAATTAAGCAAGGCTAAGCAATTCTATCGTACCAACCCGTGTGATAATTAATCTAGTATCACTAGTATGTTTCCCAACCTATGGTGACAATGACATCAAGGTATTCCAAATTATCAAGGAGGGATGAGTTCAATTGGGACGATAACTACCAATACAAGGGTTTGAATAAAAATAGCGATGCAATGTAATTTAAAACAAAGTAATTAAATAATAGATTGCAAACTGGGTTCAACATGATCAAAGGACACGACTTGCCTTCGTTATGCTCAGCGGGGTACTCCTGGTCTTCTGGCGCGAAATCTGCTCCTCCGGAATCCGAATCTAACGAGAGAGAAAACGACCGAAAACAAAGAAACACATAAAATGACAAGCAAATGAACTCCAAAATTCACAAAACCAGAACCAACAGCTAGAGCTTGATTTTAGATGAATTTAGAAAAAAGAACGGGGTCATTCGGAGCTAGGACGGAGGAGAACGGGCTCTCGGAAAATTAATCTAGAATTTAATCGGGAAAATTCGAAAAGTGCACTGTGCTGTGAACCCGGTGCACGGAATTCCGAGTTCACCGCAGACCCGGTCCATGGGCAAAGCGCGCGACCGGGCGGGTAGGGCGACGTGGCGTCGGCGTTGGTGCCGCCACGTGGCAGGGTGGCGTGGCGGTGACGTGGCCGCCACGTGGCACCGGGCTCGGGATCGGCCGACGTGGGCGCAGACGTGGCATTGCCACGTGGCTGCCACGTAGGCTTAGGCTGACGACGCGCGCGCGCGCGCGCGCGCGCGCGGATCGGACGGCGAGGGTTGGCCACGTGGCGCGATCGCGGCCGTGGATCCAGATCTGGATCTGCGGTCGGGATCGGGCGGCCGGTGTCGGTGGGGTGCGCGGATTGCCGACGCGTGGCAGCTCGACGCGCGAAGCGTCGCCGCGCGGACGGCGCGGATGGAGTGGCGCGGGGGCGGCGGTGACGATGCGCGACGCGTGGCGGCGTGCGGTGCGAGGCGTCGCGCGCGGGCGCGGGCGCGCGGGGGTGTGCGGTTTGGCGGCGCGGTGACCGAGGCGGGGCGAGCGGGCGCGTCCGGCGACGAGGGCGGCGACGGGGAAGGCGACGCGGCGACGGGCGAAGCGGAGGCTCACCGGCGACGGCGGGGACGCACGGGCGACGGCGAAGACGCTGCGGGTCGCGACGGCGACGGCGAGGCGTTCGAACGGCGGCGCGAGCGCTGGAGAGCGAGGCGAGGGTTCGGGCGGCGGCGACGAGGCACGCGAACCGAGGCGAAGCGCCGCGTTTATCACGCGAATCGAGGAGCTCGATCGGTTACGTGCGGTGGCGACTTCGGATCAAGTTGGACGGCGAGATCTCGCGGGAGATCGGACGGCCACTGAAGCTTGGCGCGGGCGCGAGGGTTAGGGTTTGCGCGAGCGGCGCGACGCTGCTGGCGTGGACGGCTCGGATCGAGCGAACGGAGGATCGGACGGCGCGGCGGAGTGGGGCAACGGCGCTGCGCTGGTGCCGCGCGCGCTGGCGGATGCGCGACGCGTGGCGATCGAAGCGGTGCGGAACGGCCGGCGAAAGCGCGCGCGGTGCTAGGGTTAGCGAGGCGGCGGCGAGCGCGGGCACGCTGGATGGCTGCCGCGTGGCGGTTTGGGCGGCGGGGATGCGAGGGCGGCGCGGGAGCTGGGTCGGGCCGAGCGGGCGCGAGGGAGAGGGGCGGGAGGCCGACGCGTGGGCGGCCGGGATGGCGCCACGCGGAGGGGGGAAGATCGGGCGGCTGAGGGGATTTCTCCGATTAAACCTTTTCCAGAAATTCAAATAAACTTCTAAAAGCTCTAGAAAATAGCAAATAAATCCCAAAAATTCACCAAAAATACCAGAAAATTCCTTGGGACCTGAAGAACACAAATAAAATATTTTCAGCTTATGTTAATGTTTATTTTACTCAGATTAAATCATTTCAAAATTCTAAAGTTTATTTGGAGCTTAATTTAATTCCAGAAAATTCCAGAAAATTTCTTGTGACTTAAGAAACTTAATCAAAATGTTTTCAGATAATGTTGAAGTATAATTTAATCATATTAAATTATTTAAAACTTTTGAAAATTCCATTTAAGCTTTATTTAAATTCAGGAAAATTCTAGAAATTTATTTTTAAATTCAAAGTTTTAAAAATCCCCAAAAATAAGGATGTTACAACTGTCCAATGTACTGTGTAAAAAAAGGGATAATTTCTATCCGACCGACTGTCCAAAACCTTACGGAATAAAAAAATAGGTATCCGATATTATCCATATCCGACTTCAATTCCCAACAAAAATACAAAATAGCATACAGAATAAACGATATTTGTCTATATTTATTTCGATTGCATCCCTAGTTGTAACAAATCTGCACGTGCTCAAAATTCTCATGAGATTCAATGGATACCGATGGATATGTGATCTGTGAGAGAACGAGTCAATGGATGTTTAGTGCACATGTCTACAGTTCAGTGAATTTGGATCGTTTCGTTGGACTAGTATATAATTAACTTCATATATATGAATCACATCAGCGTGAAATTATCGCATGTGCTTGACTTATTTCAAACAGTTTTTGTTATTCGTAAGTTGCTTGATTTTTTTAAGTCAATCTTTACAACCATTGAATTTGTATGGATACAGATATTGATGTGCCATATAATTGGATATTAGCCTAATAAATTAAAAATGAGAAAAACTAACAAACGGTATACTATCCTCTCACTCTCTCTCATGCTTCTTCTCACTTTTGTCCGCTACTCCCTCCCTCTCGTGCTCTCTCTCGCTCCCGTCTATCACTCCTCCCTCCTCGTCATCGTCGTTCCCTCACTCTCCTCCGCCGCTGGAGGTAAATCCGGCACCCTCGCTATGAGTTCACCCTTCCCCCTATGGCATAGAAGGAGGTCGGGGGGAGACGGTGGCCCGACGACTAGCAGCAGCCAGGGTGATGGGCAGGGTAGGGGGCGGTGGCAGCGACAGCTGTGGTAATTAGGTTGAACGGGGTGGTGTGGTGCGGCGGGGAAGGGTTGGGGGCTGCACAATGAGGCAGCAACAGCGTCGCCAGCCGTGGATGGTGGTGGAGGGGGCAGGGGGTGACGGAGGAGGTGTGCGGAGCTGGGCCGACACCGGAGAAGAAGGCAAGGTGGGTGGCACTGAGAAGAAAGAGGAAGGGGAGGGAAGCAACAGAGAAGAATGCGAGTAGAGGCTAGAGCGGTACTGGTAGGATGCTATACCGTTTGGATTGATCCAAACAGTATAGCGTGTCATAGTAGCTCTCTAAAAAATATGTTTTGTGCTTAAATTTCATCACCTCAAAGATTTCATATTTTGGTCTTGTTCATATAGGCTTTTGATTTTAACTTATAAATAGTAACAGTTTGTAGATAAACTTGTGAAGAGAATGACATTGCGTGCGATTTTGACCGATATAAATAAAAATACTATAGTATGTATTACAATTGACTAATAGATAACGTCTTCAAAAGACACTCTATTTAAAAGTTAGAAATTATAAAAAAACTATTTACTATAGGAAAAGTAATTTTTAGAAGTTAATATAAACAGTCTTGTCTCTCGGATATATTAGTTATGTTGTCGAAAATGCTATTCCGTGGGCGCCCACGGGAAAAACTTATGCAGCATTCCAGTGGGCATCCGGTACTGCATTCACCTTCTGATTTCGCTTCCATCCATTCTCAGCTAGCTATTCGATCTTTTTTTGTCCCCGTGCACCTTATGTTATCAGGTACGCGGGACATCCTTCCCCTTTCCTTGTATCTTCTCCCTTTTTCCAATCACTTCCTCTCCTCCCCCGCGGGACCTCCGATCCTACTCCTTCCTCGACCCGCCGACGGGAGGCATCCTCAGCTAGCTGCGCTGCCTTCGCACCTTGAGTTGCCTCCTCAAATTCTACGTGTGCTCACGTGCTCGATAAATTAAGGTAGTGTCTAAGAAGCACTTAATTATTTTTTAAATTAATAGTACTCAGATTTTTTAGATGTTGGATCTCTATCTAATGCTTCAGATTGAAAGCATTTATATTTTTTAGAGGATGACATAGAAAGATCCGTTAGGTGGAAATCTAATGTCCAGATTCAGTTTTTTGGAGAGGAGGAGGTATAGGAGAATCGTTGAATGAAGATCTAACGTTCTAAATTCTGAATGCTATTAACTCCAAAAACAAATACTCAAATACTCTCTAGCGCTTCTCATAAATCAAAGATGCATTGACTCATTTGAAACAAAGAATTCGTATTTTATTCGATGGATACATTAGTTAGGTTTCTATATAGTAAAAGGTCCATTTGAACAACACCTCCAGAAACTCTAATCAAAGTTTAGAAATCAACTTTGAACCACAAAACTAAGTATTAGACCCTTCCCCGTTATCAATACTGTTCGATGCTCTATTTTGCCTCTAAATCAGGTTTGTTCATTCTGACTAGATACTCTATTTTTGGTTGAGTTTTTTTCAGTTTATAACTTATGATTTCTCTTAAACAAATAAACGGGACGATTTCTTCATTACCATTTGGAAACGGTTCATCAGGATAATCTTTTTAAAGTAGCTTATTAGCATCGAATTTATTCATAAAAGCACTCGTGTTAGGACAAAAAATCATAACCCATAAACCGCCGTATTGTGTTGTTGTATTGTGACTTATTCCTTCAATTCTAGAAAAATAAAATAAAATGAAAAAGACAACAAAAATGATAAACTAAGTCAACGCTAGCTTGCGAAGTGGGCCCAATATATTACTAGTTTGCCCAAGACTCAACTCGTAGTCCTCCGACGCGACCGATTGGACCGGTTAGCCGTAGAAAAATACTTCCCCTTCCCCATGTGACAAATTGAACATTTCAAACGCATCTCTGTTGAGCATTAACAGGTGACTTCAGGAAGGTCAAAACTGCCTGTCACAAACGAAAGACTAGAAGTTTCACCTTTCCTAGCTAGAATCCATTATTCAGTAGTCACCCGTCACATTACCGTGGGAAAATACTCAAGTATTACATTGGCATTGATAGTACCATAAGGTATAGAATTACAGTTTTATGAAACTATTTCAATGACAAATATACTAATATTGCATTTTTGAAAAACAAATGTACAAATATCGATCTTACATGGTCGATCGCAGTCGAGAAATATATTAATAGGCTAATACCATGTTGGACGTAGTTCGCGGCTATGGAGGGGCCAACCTTCCAGCTTCAGTAGAAACTTCATAGAAAACAACAATAATTTTACAGAAACCCTACGAAATTCCAAGTTCTACAGAAATCCTACGAAATTTCAGATTTCCATACAAGCGCTAAATTGTGAGTTATCTCCTGTTTTGTGAGCAGGTCAAAGGTACAGGTTCGTCATCGTCGTTCCGGCAGAGCAGGTCAAAGTACAGTGGTGGTCATAGTCATTCGAGCAGCACCACTTTTTGGGGGTGATCGGAATAGCGATGGCTTTTGGCTTTTTGGCTGAAAAAACACTGTAGCTGGCTGAAAAAACACTGTAGCTGAGTTAGTGGATAGTGTAGTGAATAGTGAAAAAAAAGCTGAAGCTAGAAGCTGAACCCGAAAAAAAGCTAAACCGATCACCCTCTTTGAACGAAGGAAGCGACGGCAACCTGTCCCATCTCCGTTCAGCTTACGGAGTCCTACAATCATTAATCATTAAGGGTGCTTGTTTCAGCGATGATTTCTATTTTTTAACTGAAATTTTATTATAATTGATTTTTTTTACTGTAACTGATTTGATTTTTTAAACATAATTAATTTAAAAAATAGAAAAATAGAAAAAACATGTTAACCCATTAAAGACAATACAAAGGAATACGAAAAAAAAAGAAAATACAAAAAAATCTAAAATATCTAAAAAAATTCAGAATAAGATGACATACTGAATAGTGAAAAAAAAAATAGAAATTAGAAACTAAAGCCGAAAAAAAACCAAAACAAGTGGACATAAGAGTCGTCAAAAGGATCAGCCGCAAAAGGAAGTGGCAACAAATTGTGCCAACTATACAGTTTGCTAGCAGAGTCGTCGAACAGCATCAACTACTGCAATTGCATCCTGCCAGCACTCCTGTATTTGAGTGTGAAATTACCAGCCACATAAAAAAAGCGCCAACAAATTGTGCCGACTACACAGTCGCTAGCAGAGTCATCAAACAGCATCAACTACTGAGAACTGAAGATTGCCAACACTCCAATATTTGAGTGTAAAATTACCAGCTACATAAAAAAAGTGCCAACTATGTAGTCGCAATCAGAGTCGTCAAACAGTATCCACTGAGCCCTGCTCATTTCAGCTTTTTTTAGTTTCTGCTTCTAACTTCTGTTTTTTTTTACTATTTAGTAATTTTATCTTTTTCTAAAATTTTTTTAGATTTTTTGGGTTTTTTTGCATTTTTCTTTTTTTTCGTATTCCTTTGCATTGTCTGTGATGGACTAACATGTTTTTTCTATTTTTAAATTTTTTTAATTTAATTATGTCCAATAAGCTAACTCAGTTACAGTAAAAAATAAATCAGCTATAGTTTCAATTAAAAATCAGAAACCATCACTATTCTGAACGCGAATTGCAGTTTGCCAGCACTCCAGGCTCCAGCAGTACAGGACGTTGAGATCAGACGATATTCCAAACCTCTGCTTTAAGACATATGGAGACCGGGTAAAGAACTGGTTTACCATCAATGAGCCCAGGATGATGGCCTCTCACGGCTATGGTGACGGCTTCTTTGCCCCTGGCAGATGCACTGGTTGCCAGTTCGGTTGGAATTCTGCCACGTCACCAGGCCATAACCTTCTCCTGTCACATGATTCCGCTGTCAAGATATACCGCGAGAAGTACCAAGCTAGCGACTGCTTCACGCCCCTCATATCCACTTTAACATTTCTTCAGTGTGTGCTATATCAGCTCATGTTCGTGTCAGCTTGCTCTTCTCAGGCTACTCAGAAGGGGAAGATCGGCATTCTTCTTGACTTCGTGTGGTACGAGGAGCACACTAACTCTACTGAGGACCAATTTGCGGCGCATAGAGCCCGGGAGTTCACCCTTGGCTGGTGATGCATCTTATGCTTTCATCAATGATGTATTGATCGCTCCTTCCTGCTCACGCTCGCTCCTTCCTGTCGGCGCCCGCTCCGGCTCCAACGGCCACCTCCTCGCCGCCTTTCGGTATGTCGTCGCCACCTAGACGGCCACCCCTCCGTTCGGTCGTTGTTGCCCCCGCACTGCTCGCCCGTCCGACAGCTCTATTATATATAATCTTGTTGTTAATCTTATCAAGAAAGTTAATAGTGCACAAGTATGAATACAAAGATATTTATTAGCCGTATAAAGCCAAACAATCTGGATGTTTCAGGAAAATGGATGATTCAGGAGCATGCATGTCGGCAAGATTATCAGTAGAAACTAGATAACCTTTTGGATGGATAAAATTGGCAGAATTTAGACGTAGCAAGATATAACTAGAAACTCAAGCATGTGTATGAGAATGGCAAATCAAGTACCTTCCAGGAAACTCTAATCTTAGCTAGATGTGGCATGATTTTTTGTGTTTAAGGCGGTTTGGCTTAGTCGGTTTGGAGTCCTATAAAAGGACCTGGCTCCTTTGTAATAGATGCACTGACAAGATTAGTAGTAGTGCCTTAGCCAGTGAATGTGTCTAAAATGTGCGTCTCCCTGTAGTGCTTCTTGAGTATATATCAAATAGTTTCTTCTTCCCAAAACACGTTTCCCTGTTTCTTGCTTATTTTCTATTAGCTAGTTCCAACAATTGTTATCAGAGGCTCAGAGCTTCAGGTGATATCGTAGACACCGGTGAAATGTGATACCGGCGACGCTACGATATCAGACGCAACCAGGAAGGAGAGTGCAGTGGCTTTGTAGTACCCTCTCCTGACGACCACAAATTATGCGGTGTGGTCGATTAAGATACGCGTCTATATGGAGGCGCAAGGCATATGGGACGTAGTTGAAGCTGAAGGAGAGGTCGACAATCAGCGAGATAAGATGGCACTGGCAGCAATCTATCAAGGCGTGAGCGAGGAAACACTACTCCTCCTTTTAGAGAAGAAGACGGCCAAAGAAGCATGGGCTGCGTTAAAGTCTATGTATGTGGGAACCGATCGTGTTACTAGGGCAACCGATCGTGTTACTAGCGCAAAACTCCAAACTCTCAAGATTGAGTTTGATAAGCTTTGAATGCGTGAGGGGGAGTCTGTGGATGACTTTGCCATAAGAGTCACCACGGTCATCAGCAAGATACATACACTCGAGGAGAAAATTGAGGACTCCTACATGGTGAAAAAGGTGTTGCGTGTGGTAACACCGAAGTTTCTACAAATTGCTTCTATGTTGGAGCAATTTGGAAACTTAAAGAAAATGTTGATCGAAGAGTTATTCGGTCGAATCAAGGCGCATGAGGAGCATCTCCGAGGTTATGGTGGCAAGGAGGATGAGCACGTGTTGCTGATTCATGCTGATTGGGAAGCTAGGTCAAGAAAGAAAGAGGGCGAGGGTTCTTCCAGAGGATCAAGTTGGAAAGATAGTAGAGGCGGACGCGGCTGTGGAGTTGGTCGTGGTCGCAGACATGGTCGTGCGCATAGCAATGGTGAGCGCACTGTCAATTCGCATAAAAAGAGCTTTAAGTTTGACAAAGCAAAGGTACGCTACTACAACTGCCAAGACTATGGCCATTTTGCATCTAAATGCCGCTCAAAAGAGGGTGGAAAGGGCACACTTGACGGAAAAACACAATGACGATGAGCCTGCTCTCTTGTCAGTGAAAACATGTGAGCTTGTGCAATCCACTGAGAACAAGCGTGAGCATGTGTTACTCAATGAGGAGAAAGTGAACCAGAAGCTCAAAGTTGAAAAAGGTTACAAAAGTAAGATATGGTATCTTGATACCGGGGCTAGTAATCATATGACCTGGTTTAGAGAGATGTTCATTGAACTGGACACCAACATACATGGTTCGGTGAGGTTCGGTGATGGCTCGATTGTGGATATATGCTGTCGTGGTTCAGTCTTGTTCCAAACTCAAACCCAGGAGCATAAGCTGTTGGTGGATGTATATTACATCCCTCAGTTGTGAAGCAATATTTTGAGTTTGGGCCAACTCGATAAACACAATTGCAAAATCATCATGGAAGATAGACATATGCAAATCTTCGACATGGAAAGAAGATTGCTGGCCAAAGTGAGGAGATCCCGAAATTGGTTGTATGTGCTAAATCACAATTGAACACAACCGGTTTGTCTCCTAGAAAGGTATCAAGAAAAAAGTGGCTGTGACATGCACGATATGATCATCTGAGCTTTCGTGCATTGAGATCTCTCTCACACAAAGGCATGGTTGATGGTATGCCAAAAATCAACCATGTCGATCAACTATGTGAAGGATGTATGGTAGGCAAGCAGTGTCACACACCATTTCCCGTTGACTCGATGTACCGAGCAAACAAGCTACTCGAGCTACTACATGGTGATTTGTGTGGCCCTATAACATCTGCAACTCTAGGAGGTAACCGGTATTTTTTACTGTTAGTTGATGAGTATAGTAGATATATGTGGAGACGATTACTCAAGACGAAAGATGAGACCCTAGATATGTTCAAGAAAGTGAAGGCATTAGCCGAGATGGAGGTTGGCCACAAGGTGAAGGTCTTGAGAATAGATTGTGGTGGTGAATTCATGTCAAATGAGTTCACACGCTACTACAACAAGCTGGGACTGCAGCGACATCTCACGGCATTATACTCACCACAACAGAATGGAGTTGTGGAGTGTCGCAACCAAACTGTAGTGGTCATGGTAAGAAGTTTGCTTAAAAGTAAGAACATGTCTGGAGCATTCTGCGGAGAGGTGGTGTCAACCGTTGTATATCTTCTAAACCGCGCACCAACGCGAAGCTTCGATGGGATAACCCCATATGAAGCCTAGTACAAGAAGAAGCCAAAAGTAACACATCTTCGTACTTTTGGTTGTTTGGCATATGTTAGAACAACTAAACCTCATCTCAAGAAATTGGCGGATTAAAGTACTCTTATGGTATTCCTTGGATATGAATCGGGATCCAAGGCTTATCGTGTGAATGATCCCAAGAGGAAGAAGCTGCACATAAGTCGAGATGTGATCTTTGATGAGGAGAAGCAATGGGATTGGCAAGCGAGCTCTAGACAAGTACCTATTTCATCGGGACATGGTGATGTGTTTACTGTGTTCTATGATACAACTGACGAACCAGTTGGAGGTATTGAAAGCATGTTGTCTGCCGGTCCACCTAGTCCAGCGCCAGGTGGTGGGGTGAGTACAGGTCATGTTGTGGAGGAGACAGGAACACCAGCGCCAAGCTTGTCACCGACGATAAGCATTGAGGGCTCCACTGCGTCATCATCATCACATTCAGAAGGGACACATCATTTTCGATCTCTCCAAGAGATCTATGATGCCACAAGTGAAGTGGAACTGGACTATGCCGGTTTGTGTTTACTGATTTCTGAAGAACCAGCGAACTATGAAGATGCTGTGAAGGAGGAATGTTGGCGACGTGCAATGAATGAAGAAATGAGATTCATTCAAGAAAATAGCACATAGAAGCTTACTGATCTACCACCCAGTCATAAAGTAATTGGTTTGAAATGGATCTTTAAAATAAAGAAAGATTCACATGCTATAATAGTAAAGCACAAAGCTAGGCTTGTGGCAAAAGGGTATGTCCAACGTCAGGGAGTGGATTATGAAGAAGTGTTTGCCCCAGTGGCAAGACTTGAGACAGTGAGGCTCCTCATTGTATTGGCGGCACAAGAAAGTTGGGAAGTACATCATATGGATGTTAAATCAGTATTTCTCAATGGTGAACTTAAGGAAGTTGCATATCTGAACCAATCGCCTGGATTTGTTGAGAAAGACAACGAGCACAAGGTATTAAAACTAAAGAAGGCACTCTATAGGTTTAAGCAGGCGCCAAGAGCGTAGTATACAAAACTGGACAAGACATTGGTGTCACTTGAATTTGAAAGAAGTCCACTAGAACGTGCGGTGTATAAGAGAAATTATGGAGAATCAAGCCTGTTCGTTAGTGTATATGTTGATGATTTAATTATCACAGGATTAGATCTTGAACAAATTAACAAATTCAAGACAGAGATGAAGAATTTGTTCAACATGAGTGACTTAGGATTGTTGAGCTACTATCTTGGTATTGAAGTGAAGCAAACACCTATTGGAATTTTCTTATGTCAATCTAGCTATGCAGTTAGGATTTTGGAGAAGTGTGGTATGAGCGGGTGCAATCTAAGTAAAATTCCCATGGAAGCAAGACTAAAATTGAGTAAGAAGAGCACTAATCCTCCTATCGATGCAACACTTTATAGAAGCATTGTTGGTAGCCTGAGATATCTGGTAAACACAAGGCCAGATATAGCCTATACCATGGGAATTGTGAGTCGTTATATGGAAACTCTCACAGCACAACACAGGGCAACCGTAAAGCACATACTAAGATATGTACGAGGTACTTTGAGTTATGGCTCTCATTATGAAAGAAAAGGAGAAAGACAACTGCAGTTGGTCGGATACAGTGATAGTGATCTGGCTGGAGATGTTGATGATCGAAAGAGTACTACGGGAGTTATATACTTCTTTAGTTCAAGTCCAATTACTTGGGTTTCACAGAAACAGAAAGTAGTGGCATTGTCATCATGTGAGGCTGAATACATTGCACTACAACAGTTGCATGTCAAGGCATCTGGTTCAGTCGATTAATGAGTGATATGAAGAACAAAGAAGCGAGTAAAGTTACGTTGATGATAAATAATAATTCTGCAATTTCTCTGTGCAAGAATCCCGTTCATCATGACAAGAGTAAACATATTGACACACGTTATCATTTCATTCGTGAGTGTGTGGAGAGTGGCAAGATAATTGTGGAATATGTATAGACCGAAGATCAACTTGCTGATATATTAACCAAGCCACTTGGATGTGTGAAGTTTTTTGGAAATGCACCAGAAAATTAGAGTTCAAGATGTGTAAGATAAAACAACAAGATTAAGGGAGTGAATGTTATATATAATCTTGTCGTTAATCTTATCAAGAAAGTTATTAGTGCACAAGTATGAATACAAAGATATTTATTAACCATATAAAGCCAAACAATCTGGATGTTTCAGAAAAATGGATGATTCAGGAGCATGCATGTCGGCAAAATTATCAGTAGAAACTAGATAACCTTTTGGATGGATAATGTTGGCAGTATCTAGAAGTAGCAAGATATAACTAAAAACTCAAGCATGTGTATGAGAATGGCAAATCAAGTACCTTCCAGGAAACTCTAATCTTAGCTAGATGTGGCATGATTTTTTGTGTTTAAGGCGGTTTGGCTTAGTCGGTTTGGAGTCCTATAAAAGGACCTGGCTCCTTTGCAATAGATGCACAGACAAGATTAGTAGTAGTGCCTTAGCCAGTGAATGTGTTTCTCCCTGTAGTGCTTCTTGAGTATATCAAATAGTTTCTTCTTCACAATACAGGTCTCCCCTGTTTCTTACTTATTTTCTATTAGCTAGTTCCAACAAGCTCGCGAGCTGCGCTGGCGGGATGTTAGCCCGTCAGCATCCTCCGCCTCGAGCTCTCCTTGGTCTCTACCATGTCATTCCTTCTCTAAGATTGTCCATCGTGGGACACCACCGTCGCGGGCCGACGACGGCGCCACCCTAGGCGCACGTGAGCTGGTCACGCAAGTAGGGAGGGCAGGGCCTTCTACTATGCCAGCACAGCGCCCGGTCATCCAATCTCTTCAGCTCCTGCCCCGCCGTGATGACGGTTGGCAACAAGTCCGATGGCGCAGACCCAGGCACCGGGCCAGTCGTCGTCCTCTACAGGTGCCCCAGCCATCCCTGTGTAGGCCTCTTCGGGCTGGCCCGCCCAAGTTCCTCATGGACAAGTGCTTTAATTGTATCTACCTCGCACCGCCATGCCGACTGCACCCTGCCACCGTGCTGTTTCCGGTGCAAGGGCTTCAACTACCTGGCCAAGGATTGCAGGAGGCCAAGGTCCTCCTCCTCTGGGTCGGCTTGGAGTGCTCAGTTACTCCGTGGCATGCTGGACTCGCCCCTGCCAGTCAAGATGGTCTTTCGGCTGTTCTACCTAGCGCAGCTAGCCTCAACACCGCGACTCCCCCTTTCTTTCCGGCAAGGATGTCCCTAGTCGTTCCCCAGGGCGCTCGCCTTCCCTCTCCGGTAGAGGAGCAGGCTGTCAGTGCTTGCCACATTCCGTGGTCTGCTGAGATTGCGGCGGAAGATCGCCGGCTTGCAAATGCCCTTGTTGCCTACCAGGTTAGCTCCGAGAGTCCTCTAAACTTGGGCCGCACTTCGGATGAGATTCGTCGAGCCCTGCAAAGTACCTCGCGTGAAGCATTCTCCGTGTGGTGTTTCGACCAGACTGCGCTTCTGTTCTCCTTCCGTGTTGGCCCCAAATCCCTGCAGATGAAAACAAACAAGCAAAAACAATATGGAAGAACACGATTCACTGGGAGGAGACGAACACGGAAGGAAGAACATGCATGGAAACTTGGTGACGCAGTAACTGCATTGCACCGAGTTTTCTTCTTTCTACTAGTGAGATGCCCGTGCGTTGCAACGGAAAATCAAATAAAAGTGATGCATACTATCAAATATGATCTCAAACTGAATAATAAATATCAATTTTTTCTTACGTTATCATGTATCAAACAAAACATACATTCATAACAACTTAAAGCCTACAAGACAAAATATCAAGGTTCAAGTATTTGTATTTAATTCATAACAACTTCAACTCGATCTTTATCCAAGCCATTCATATATATGAGACCGAAAACACTTGATAGACATAAAATGGCATAAAAACTTTAACATGATACTTTATCTACATAGACTTTTCAGATTCAATAGAAGAATAAGCATGTTGTAATTTCATTTAGCCTAAAATGGATGCAGGCATGAGTTCATCCTAATAGGCCAACATATAACAGAGGATACAAGAGCCAAATGGAAAGCCTCAGTACAAAGGCTACCTTGGAGTTATACAATAGCCACTCTGCACAAAGTATTCAGCCATCATTTTGACTATAAGCTGTATATAACCATTTCTATAGTAGATATTAAATATCTTTCATATATAAAGAAGTATAGTTCAATGCTCATGCTTTGCTACAGACTAAAAAATCGTATTAAATCAACACATCGAGCCATTGTCATGTAGATGTAGTTAACTGTACATTAGAAAGAAATCATGTACAAGATAAAAAATATTGAAAACTGAGAGCTGCAAAAGGTGTTAAGGTTTGCAACGGCCAACGGATCTCATGTAAATGATACCACAAATAAGGTCAAAACATAAAATTAACTTACAGCAGCTTATTACAATCTGTGATGTCTTCAATCTAGTAGCTGAATAGAACATGAATGGTAGTAGAAGGCTAGATGCCACAACGTATGTAAAATAATACATAATAGGAAATCTCCAAAATGTTGGACAAGCAGTAATGACGTCATACTCTTATAGCTCAACTGCTCAAGATGAAATATGTTGGACAAGCGGTCACTAACTCACAAGCCACAATGACATACTGCAGTTACAAATATACCTAGCATTTTCAACGAGACTTGTAAATATGTAGGCCAATATATCAAGAATAACTATAGCTCATGTGGACTGAACACAAGCCACTTAGACGCCAACCAAGACCGATCACCAAAATATAAACAGACGCGGCAGTGCCAGCAGCTTGGATGTTGCTCCACATCATATACAAATCTAACAACCTCCCACAAATTAGTGTTTCTAAAAGATGAATAAATACAATTGCCAATTCGAGCAAAGAAAGTTCCGATGATTCTAGTAAAGATACATTGACATAGCTAATATAAATCCATGAAGCGAACAGCATTTGAATGCATGCAATATTATCAGTCCCAGCACGATACATACCTAGAGGCTACGCCCAAAACTACTCCATTCTTAATACTAACAGAAGTACAATACTATATTGGCAAATGAACATATCTAGATTTCGTTTGGCTGCAGTTCCTACAGGCCTACAATTCCCCAAAATAATGTACAAATGGGAACTATGCAAAACTCTTATTGCACAAAACAAAAGCCAAGGTTGACGTAGATCATGGACCACAAAAAAAATATCGCAAATGTATCAGAGCATGTCAGTGCACTTCTATACTCAATATTTCTTAGTTATGCAAGATCATGGAAAATAAATACATGAAGATCTGCGAAGTATGCATTGTTTGTCAAGGCACATGTCAAGACATCTCAACACGCCACTAAATATTTCTAAATGAATTGAAATCAATATGGAATAAGATGAGATAGCTTCTCATACCATCCAACAGTGTTATCGTCAACATTAACCTCCCTCAAGCACCTCATCATCTCAAGCTGATAATTTGCGCCATCTGCATCTGCTTCCTCATCATCTTCTCTGATCTGCAGTGAAATTTACAGTAGCCAGGGGAGGAGGCGGTGGCGGAGTGGAGGGGTGGGGGAGGAGGAGGCGACATAGCTAACAACAGAAATGGGGAAAGGAATACTAACATGAGAAAGTGATGTGTTGTGGAGGATGCCCAACTCTCTAGTCCCTGACTCAAAACTTCTTAACCATTTCTGCTGCCGAAATATATGGAGTCACTTCCTGAAAAATGGAACAAAATTGATATAAGTACCAAATTAAAAAAAACACATTGCACTTGCATTTTCATCTCTCTCCACTGAACATAAAACAAAATCTATCATTAGAGTCATAAGAGGATTTTAATGATTACTCTGATAGTAATGATTAATCTGTGGACACTTCAAGGATTATAGCAAGCTTATATTAATGTGGTTGTGATGAGCTGACAAAGCCATTGAAATTGCAGCACACTCTGCAATTGATAACAGTGACAACCAGCGTAATTATGTTGCTTCTAAATTACCACTCGGGTCCAAAACTACCTTGCAGCACGAACCAGCGTGTGTCGTCTGATCTGGGTGTTGCTTCTAAATTGCAGAAGCATCAAACAGCTCCATACCTCCAGAGGAATAAAAAAGTACAATCCTTCACAACTTAATACAGTTCAAATAAATTACAGGCAAGAAAAGACTACAAATTGCTTAAATGGACGCTAACACAGGTGAAGAGAATGCAAGGCTCTCACCTCGGAGGTGGCGGTCTTGACCCAGCTCGGGGGAGTCCTGGGAGACGCGGAGGACGGGGGCGTGGTGGATGCGCGGGACGGGGCGGATTCCGGCGGCGCCGATGGTCGCGGAGCGCCAGGGCGTGTCGTCACCGACGAGGTGCGGCCGCTTGGTGGCCACGGGGGAGACGGACGAGGCTGAGGCGGTGGTGGATGCGGCGGGGAGGGCGGCGGGTGAGGAGGTGAGCGGCGCCGCGAGGGGAGGAGTGGTGAGGGCGCTGCGCGAGGGGAGGAGGAGGTGGCACGGGGTGAGGAGCAGGAGGCGGCGGCGGCGCGGGCTAGGGAGGCAGCGGTTCGGGGAGGAGGATGCGGCGGCGCGGGGGTGGCGGAGGAGTGGCGGCGGCGCGAGGGGGCGGAGGGGTGAGGGCGGGGCGCGGGTCGGCGAGGAGGGTGGGGAGAGGCGGGGAGGGAGAGTGGAGGCGCGGAGACCGGGGGGAGAGGACTCGGCGGCGGCGCGGAGGAGTGGGGGAGGAGGCGAGGGCAAACCGGAGGAGCGGGGGGGGGGGAGGGGAGGAGGTGGCGGCGCAGGGTGGGGGCGCGGAGGAGTGGCGGCGGCGCGAGGGGGGGCGCCGTGGGGAGGTGAAACGGAGAGGGAGACGGAGCGGCGAGGGGCGTGGGGGGGGCGCGAGAGAGGCCGGGTAGAGAGGGGGGAGATGGTAACTGTTGTGGGAGTAGAGAGGAGGGGTAGTTAGATATAAGAGAGAGAGGAAGAGAGATGTTAAATAGATGGTCAAGATTTCATTATTCAGATCAGATGGTCGAGGAAGGAGGAAGGTAAAAGGACGGATCAACCACCAACTCCTTCTTGTATAATAGTAAAGATTATTCACTCCCCCCAAACAAACTGATTTCATGAGAATATATAACGCAAGCCGGGACGTTTGGCTGGTGGCCTCATCTCCTAAACTCACGCAATGATCAAACTAGCTAACAACTAATGCATGCAAGACTCAGCACGCTGCCGCATGCACGTTGAAACCAACTCACGCAGTGGTCAAACTAGCAAACAACTAATGATGCAAGACTCAGCACGTTGCTGCATGCACGTTTAAACTAGCTAACGCACGCACACAACTTTCACGCACTAACAACCTACTAACTAAATCATGCAAACAATCTTGATTATTCCTAACATTCCGCAGTAGAGCTGACCGAGACGCAGTCCTGCTCTGCACCGACATTGTCATCGACAATACTCGGTCCTTGTTTAGACCCTGGACGAGGTAGATCCTTGCAGATTTCTCCCGTCTGCACTTCCAAGTCTCCATCCAGCTCGAGGGACTTCGCACCCATGTGTGGCATAAATCCACGGCGGAGTTCATCCTATCTTCGAGCTAGGTCGAGTGTGTTCTGCACTCGGCAGACTCACTCGCCTTTTGCGTCCAGGCTTGGACTGCTGACCCTGCCTCCTTGCCGACAACAGTCAGGGTCTTTGTCACCGAGCCATTGCCTGCCGTTCAGCATGAAGATCTGACCTTGGAATGCATTTTCGCCCGGATGGAGCCGTACCTCCGGGAGAAGGACGGCCTAATTTACGACGTCAAGCGTTCATGTTGTGGAAGTGGCCAACTTTCGCTCGCAATCACCGTCCTCCGACGAGCCCTCGTCGCCCTCCGGAGACATGGACAACGGTCCCGACCCTGTTGCAAATAATGCACAGAAATAATAGAGTTAAGAGATACGAATTTTTATGTGGAAAACTTTTGCGGGAAAAAATCATGGACGCTCGAAGGAAAATCACTATAATAAGAAGAGATTACAATGGAGAGCCTCTCTTAAAGCTTCCCTCTTGAGGTTTGATGCATTGTGACTTGTCTGCCTTGAGGCTTGTATGCTTATGGACTACTAAGGTACATATATATATAGTGTGTGGAGAAATAGTCTCACATGGAGAGAACCAAATCAGAATCTTACAAAGAGACGGAGTCCTACACAGACACGGTTACGAATTCGAATCACTTTTCAACAATCTTCACCTTAAACCGAATTCCCTTCAATAGTCGAAGAATGTCATGAACTCCTCTAATAAAATCAGCATGTACACCTTAGACGCCGAAAGTCCAGAAGACTAATCTTCAATAAGAAAGACCAGAACAGTCTTGTCAAAACGCTTCTTACGAAGCAAAATTGAGTAAACAACCAGTAGGTCTGAACACACAGCTATTTACAAAGCAGACGAACAAACCTGGGTCTTTAGTTATAGGCTAAGAAAAAAAATCTGACTCTGTGCAACTGACCTCCTGAAACAAATGCTCAATGTTGAATGGTATAAACCAAAATATCACATGTGGCGCTGGATAGATAGCGAAGAACTCATATCATGGAATCTAACATGCTCCACCTGGAACACAAAACTCAGCAAGTAACGCTCATTGAAAAGATCAATTCTTAAATAAGAAAGACTGGAATAGTCTTATTGCACGTGTAACCATCACGTACATCAAATTGCCGGCTTCAAAAATAATTGAATCCCATGACATGGTTGAAACTGCTCCTGTAAAACTGTCTGGATGAAAGGAACTCTTGTACCGTCAATGGAGAATAAACTGCAGTAGACCCCTCGTATCGAGCTGCGACAACTAGAAGACGTAGTATCCACGCAAAAATAAACCTCCTTCTTACACTTGAATCCTTTATCTCAAACTAAAATTAGAGCAAAACCTTCACTTTCAAACAGTAAAACTCCATAGAGTATTATGCTAGCTGCTATCAGGGTGTTATTAAACTTAGACTCCTCATTTGCGGATCTTGCCATAGTAATCCGTAGAAGACGATGAATCACTGATGAAATTGCCGGTTGATTTTGGCACAATTGGCACTGGAATAGTCATGGAGACAATTACGATTTCTTCAGAGACGATGCCTGATGCAGCTCGGATTTGATGAAAGAACTCTTCAGATGATGCACCCAAGCGTGCCAAAAACGCTGCTGAAAGAGATGCAGAAGATAACTTGATGCCGCTCGGACGTCGTTGCTTGCTGCCGTGTAAGTGTCACCCCCCGGAGTTGACTCCTCCCAGGGGCAGCAGTTAGGATCTTAAATCCTAAGCTCTGATACCATTTGTTGCAAATGCATAGAAAAAAATAGAGATAAGAGATACAGATTTTTACGTGAAAAACCCTTGCGAAAAAAAATCACAGACGTTGGAAAGCAAATCACTGTAATGAGGAGATATTACAATGAAGAGTCTCTCTTGGGACTTTCCTCTTGAGGCTTAATGCCTTATGGCTTGTCTGCCTTGAGCTTAATGACTTGAGACTTGGATGTCTATGGACTACTAAGATATATATATATATATATATATATATATATATATATATAGTGTGGAAAAATAGAGTCCCATATAGAGAGAAAACCAAATCAGAATCCTACAAAAAGATGATACCCTACACGAACATAGTTACAAATTCGAATTACTTTTCAACAGACCCCGATAGGGTTACGACGAGTCCTCGGGACAAGGCCCTCTGCTCAAAAAATTCCGCCCCTCTTCGACCTTACCTGGTGCTTACCGCCGGAATGGCCTGGTTCCCATGGGCGTGTCCCGTCAGCTGATGGGCCCGCTGGTGACGCAGTCCAACGGCAGCAAGACCACCAAGCTCGCAGATCGAAGTCCATGCAGGATTCCCGCAGCGCCAGGCTCGAGGGGTGCGCACTGATTGCGGCTCTGCCCACGCCCAGCAAGTCACCGCTGCGGGTTGCCGTTTCGGGTAACCCGGACCCCTCGAGCCTTTCGCCTTCGTCCTTCTGGGTGCCATCCAGGGCTAGCTTTGAAGTCATCACCCCGGTGCGCCCGAAACACTGGTCAAAGGCGTGGGATCCCCTTGATCCGGAGGCAGAGCTCCTCTCCTCCTCAAAAGATTCGAACGCCTTGAGTTTCCCGCCTTCCACCGCTCTGCGCGACGGTCGTTGGGAGCGCCCCGGCGCAACGTCAGCGCACCAGCGCCTCCCAGCTTTCGGCGGGGTCACGGGTGAACGGTGATTTCCAACTGCTGTCGACTCCCGCGTCCATCCGAGTTTTTCTCAGCATGCTTAGCTGCCCGGTTCAGCCACCTTTGGCGCCAAAATAGTCCTGGCAGCCGCGCCCAGCGGAAGGACAGAGCCCGCCTCGCGCGCAAGCACCTGGGCTCCCCAGCTCGTCCCCCCAGGCTGGACCGGTAGTCCTCATGAGGAAGTTGGGAATCATCCCAGAGGATTCGTTGTCGCCGAGCCCACAGGACTACGCGGCGTTTGAGGACATTTTCCGGCAACCCCTGGCGCAAGAACACTTGCAGGCCTTGCAAGACCTTTTCCACCCCCACGCACTCAGTTCTCCCGCCAGGCCTTCCTTTCACCCCAGCATCGCCCCAGGTCTCCCAGGCGTAGCTTTTGCCTTCCTGCTTGTAGCCTGATCAAACAATCTGCAACTTAATTAGCTGAACAGTAGTCAATTAATAACTTAATCATAATTAAGAAACAGTAATAAATTACATTAAGATCAACTAGAATTGCATTGCCAAAATTACATATGAGCAAAATAAAAGCGTTTACAACTATTAATCATATACAAGATTGTTTTGTACAACTAAAAATAAATGAACTACAAGTATTGCATTAAAGATAAAATAACAACAATTGCAGTTGCATGAATTTCTGGATTTTGCTCTCATGTGCTTGCTTGTCGATGAATAGCTTTCCAATACCAAACCAAAAACCTGCTTTTCTTTTGCAAATCTTTACTACTTTAAAAGGAGTTGGTAGTTGATGAGTCATCTCCTATATCTCTCCCCTCACTTTTTTAAACCATTCGATTTGCTCTGACTAATCCGAACCGTCCGTCTCCTAAACCCTAGCTCTCCCCAGCCCGCCCCTAATCCCATCACTCCCGCCGCCCCGCCATTCTCGTCTTCCCGCCGACCCGCCTGCCCCTCGTTCTCCCCGCGCCGCCCACCTCCCCCTCGTTATCCCCGCGCTGCCCGCCTCCCCTCGCTCTCCCCCCCGCCGCCCCCCGCCTCCTCCTCCCCCACCCCGCGCCGCCGTCTCCTCCCCACACCCCACGTCGCCACCGCCTCCTCCCCCCCCCACCTGCGCGCCTGCCTCCTCCCCTCGCTCTCCCCGCCGCCCTCCTTCCTCTCCCCGCCGCCCCTCCCCTTTACATGCCGCCGCCTAGGGTGGCAATTTCCCAGCAGGGGCCCAGCATGGGAATATCCCGTGGGGCGGGGCGGGGAATATCCTCAGCGGGAAGCGGGCGGGCCTCGAAGCTAGCGGGGCGGGGACGGGGTCATCCTCGCCCCGCGGGGCCCCACGGGGACCCGATAAAAAATAAAAATAAATATATTTAATAATAGATTATTATTTTTAATATAAGAGATTGTATTCTTTTCTTGTATATTTAGACTAAAACTTGAATTTATATGTTAGAATATATATTTTGAAGCTATATTTTTAAAAATAATATGCTTAAGTAATTATAAATTAATAAATAAAATCAAAAATTTATTTTTAAACAATAAATTTAATTTTTTTTAATCCCCCGCGGGGACCCCGTGGGGGTCGGGTCCCCGCGGGGATCGGGGACGGGGGGCAATCTCCCCCCGCGAAGCTAAACGGGGCGGGGCGGGGGGCGGGTTCGCGGGGGGCGGGGCGCGAGGCTTCCCCGCCCGTTTACACCTCTACCGCCGCCTCCTCCCCCTCCTCCCCCTTCCCCCGCCGCCGCCTCCTCCCCCTCCGCCCCGCCGCTCCCCTCCTCCTCTCTCCCCACCCCGTGCGCCGCCTCCTCCTCTCTCCCCACTCCGCGCGCCGCCTCCTCCCCACCCCGCGCGCTGCCTCCTCCCCTCTCCCCACCCCGCGCGCCGCCTCCTCCGCTCCGCCTCCCCATACATTATCTAATGTATGATTGTTGTGTCTTTTTATTTAGAGTTGTGGCTTTTTATTTAGACCATAGTCTGCATACTACAGTCTTTAGTAGGGTGCACTTTGATTCGGATATTGCAACTACCCATGATTTGAGGTGGAGGTAAATGGAAGTTTGGTGATATCTTTTTATTGTTTGGATTTTTATTATTTATTAATTACAAATGATTGTTTAATCAATAAGAAGCTTAACTGATAACCTAGGACCATGACACTGGAAGGGGAGGAAGAACATTGGATGTGTAATGCAGTTGAAGGAATCGTTGGCCCTTAGATATCTTCTGTTGCAGTGGATGGCGGCCGCGTCCCCGGGGAGATCGTGCGGCGCTTCGCTGACCTGGAGAAGTCGCCGTGTTCATTGGCTGCTCCAGTTCGGCGGTTTCAAGGAGCGCCTCCTCGCCGACGACCTCTTCCTCGCCAAGGTCGCCATGGAGTGCGGCGTCGGCATCTTCACTAGGGTCCGCGAGAAAATCCAACGATTTGTTTAGTTTTTTACTTTTTATATATATTTTTTGCTGTGGTTTGTGATTGAGATCATCGGATGTGGTTTGGTTTCTTGTGGTTTGGTGACTTTGGTGTCAAGCCCTTTGTGGTATAGAGTTCGGATGCGGCATATTTCCTGGCTTATATTGTTTTAGGAGTTGGGGTTATGGTTTGATAGTGATGCATGCCCAATTCTGGCATTGTTGTTGTCGCTTCCGGGGTTGTTGGGAGTACTTGAGCACAATTGGTTGTGTTTGGATGGGCGCTTCGGTGAGGAATGGGGCGGAATATTTCATTTGTGACCATATCGTCTGTTCACTAAATGGGAAGCATTGAAATAATCTAATTGTAGAATCTAATCTTAGTGTGTTTTTTCAACAAATGAAAGCAAATGTTGATTTATTAGATTAAAAAAGGGTATAAAAGAAGCCTTTGTACATTCTAAAGTACTCTTTTGCTGGAAGTATATGCATTTCTGCGAGCGACTGGAGTAGCGTTGTTGATCACTTGATGTTATATGGATTATTGGCGTGAGTCACCTTCTGTTGGCTTTGAGTGGACCTATCCTGCAAATACAAGCCCAATTGCAATTGAATGGAAACTCTGGGGCACAGAAATATGTAGTTAATACATGGATGTCTCATTTGCCCATCTGTCCGGACTCCGGAGCAGAGAAAGTACATACAATGCAGCACATCACTTGGGTGCATTGTTGTTAGGTTTAATAAGATATTTTGCTTGGAGTTAAATATGCTGCACCTTTCTTCGCCTTTTCTTTCTCTGTAGGAGTAAGCATGAAACCTGTTCTTTTATATCCCCATTTTTACTTGAATGCAATCCGATTATTTCGTGATTCAGTTTGCAATGGATATATAAGTTTCTTACAGACTAATTTGGCATATTTCCTTTAATTTTGCGGCATCACAGCAGAGTATGAGCGAAGGAGGGAGAACTTTGTCAAAGAGCTTGACTTTGTGATTGCAGATGTGGTATACTTCTATTCATATTTTGGAAATCGCCTTTATAGTCAGCAAAACTTTGCCTTTGATTCTGTAATACTAGCAATTAGTTTGTTTTGGAGAGTTGTGCCATCACTGTGTCTTGTAAATCGAACAAATAATTAATATGCTCGTGGGTTGACTCTGCTGAAGGTGTATTGGAGGTTCTTTCATGTGTATATGATTGTCAAAATATCCTTTGGATTTGATTGTCAAAATATCCTAAACATGCATCTTTAGACTATGGAGCCAGTCCCACAACTCACCCCACCCTTCTTTCCACCTCTACCCTCCGAGTTCAATCTAACATGCCAAAAAGCAACTAAAACGTGATTGTTTGTTTTTTAGTTTTCAAAAGTTTGCACAGTAACTGTCTCAATGAAAGGAAGTGACCTTTATGTGGACATATCCATTACTAGCATTGTAACCCCTTTTTGGAAGTGACCTTTATGGGGACATATCCATTACTAGCATTGTAACCCCTTTCTTGTAATCCAATTTAATTACTCCTTGCACGAAGTGTCTCAACACTTTTTAAGTTCTGCCATTTCAGCTGAAGATTGGTGTTAAGAACTTATTCTAATGGAAAATGCAAGAAACATTCCAACCTTTCATCTCTTCTAATTAAAATAAACCTCACTGATTTTTAAATGGTGTCTTTTTTATTAGTTTTGTTGATTCCTTAGTTACGAGAGTTTTAATCAGAGTTCCCAACATTTTCCAGTCATGGCAATAGTTGCATACTTCATGCTTGTTTGGCTTCCACCCAATCGTGTCTCTGCGACCACCACCGGCAAGTGAATGCTGGGTCTCTTGCTAAATTCTTCACAACTGCCCGGATAATGCATTCCAGGTAACATGATCTTGACTTTCCATTCAATTGGAAAAAATATTTTTAAGCTTTGCCAAACGTGACGACAGCAAAGGAAACCTTGAAGATATTTTACTTGTGCACAGGGTTAGTTTATTTCAATAATGATTTTTGTCCCTTTTTTTTAGTATTTTGTAGACACTTGACACCTTATTTTTCATTGTTGGTAGCTTAGAGAAAGATTGCACACCATGGAAGACGACTTTATTACGCTTTGTCTTTAGTAGTTTTGCTAGCATTGTCATCAATCTATTTTATCTGGTAAAAGTTAGGTTTGCACCAGCTGCAAACACTCTCATCTATGTGACCAATAAGCATCTCTTCTTATCGCTTTTATTTTATTTTACACGATAGGGGTGGATGTTTTTTTCTTTTGGAATGCTTTTAGTGGATTAGTTTTATGGTTCCGTTGCAACGCACGGGCACAAATAGCCAAGGTTTGCTATTGTCTCACAATTGTCTTTGTTTTTGCTCACATAGGTGTGCTCCGAATGTGCTTAGATGTGTGTTTATACTAGGCACTTGCATATGCATGTATATATTTTCTATTTTTTGGTTGAAGATATTGCGGTCATTCACAATTGATGAACTGGTTATACTTCTGAGCAGGTGCTAGGTATTGGTCAGCTTAGTGCTTATTTGAATAAATACAGAATTGTGCTTGATCCTCAGCTTGAGGCCCTGATTGGGAGGTATCTCACAGCACTATGAAGTCTTATGGTTTCACTTTAGATCACATTTTGCATCAGGAAATAACATTGTTTTGCTTCACACGTATGCTATTGATTAAACACAGGCATAGCAGGAAACCTTGGTCCAAGTTTGTGAATGCAGAAAAGAGGCATATCATCTCTGCAGAGGTTACATTTTCAATATTCTTCCTACAATTTCCCTTTTCTAATGTTTTTCTCTGCTAGGACTAATTGCTACTATAACTTCATGCAGGCAATTGATTTTCTTGATAGACTTCTTTGCTATGACCATGAAGATAGGCTTACAGCCCGTGAAGCTGTGGTAGGTTCCCGCCCTATTTTTAATTATAGAAGTAGTCAGTGTAGTGAAATAACAAGCAAGAGAGCTGCCCTGTTTTTTTGTTGTAGTAGGCTATCAAATGAGTTGTAAAGAATGGTTATTGAACAAGTTGTAATGCAATTGTTAAATGGACATGTTTGTAATGTCCTATTGAGTACACTAGATTTGCATTTTCAAGCATATGAGCAAGCAGAATTTGTTTGAAAAAATTGGTAGTTCTGTGCAACATGAATCAATGTTGTTTTATGCATTCTTTGTTGCTGCTCAGGTTTTTTGAAATGCGAACTGGGTCTACTCGTCGGCTTAAGAAGGGGAAGAAGCACCAAAGCAGAGGTAATTGTCGTTTTTGTGTTTACTGCAAAAGTGGTTTTGCGTCGAACTATGGATTATCCGCTCATAGTTTGCATTGTATTTATTTTCCGTTGCAACGTACGGGCACATGACTAGTCAATTTAGAAATATAAAAGCAATCCAAGGGAGAATAAAAATAATAAACAGGTTTTACCGTCAGATTAGTTCGGCTTTGGAACGCCGAATCAAGAGAGCGCTCATCGAGGTACCCAGACTGTCCGGGGCCGGTCGGCTTCCTCTCACGAGTATGGGCATCATCATTCGGCAAAGTGCAATCCCACAGCCCATTTCATTCTTTCCTACTTACCTCTTGTCGCAGAAGCCGCAGAAGATCGAGTGAGCCATTTTACCAAATAACCTTTTGACCCAAGGGGTAAAACCATTTTTTTTACCAAGCAAGCCACCTGTGCCCAACCGAGAGGAGAGGATAAGAACGAGCCAAGACCAGCTGTGTCCAGCCGAACAAGAGAGCCAGAGAAGGATAAGACCAAGTGCATTCCCTCACTCTTCAGCTCTCTCTCTCTCATTTCTTCAACCGAGAGCAAACACCAAAGCATCAGGCAAACCAACACCACAAAAGCCACCACACTTCCACAGCTCCCACAGAGAGGGACCAAGAGGCAACCAAGGAGGAGACGAGCTCCAGAAGCTAGGACAAGTGATGGCGCAAGGATGACGACCATGACGACATAGAGCCGCCAACGACCACATCAGGCCAACAAAGACAAGGGGACAACCCAGGAGCAAGCCAAAAGCACATCACAGCCACCTCGACCATCGTCAGCATCCCCGTCCTTTTCTGACCCATCACAGCAAGTAGGTCCCCCCATCCTTTTCGTTTGCTTCCAGCTCACACGTAGGCACATCACGAGCAATAGGGGAGGAAAGAGTGGTAGCAAACCTCTGTGAGACCGAGTGGCGTCGGCTGCCTAGCACGGCCATGCGCGCGCAGCGAAGACTCTTCGTGCTCCCCGGCGCACGAGGAGGCTCCAGGCCCCGTCGCAGTGAACCGCGGCTCAGGGAGCTTACTGTCAACACCACCTAACTCACCAAGATTTAAACCACAAATCATCAGATTAGAAATAAAAGGGTAGCTCATGCCATAAGAAGTGAAATAGCAGTAGGAGTGTCCAGTGTGGGTCAAGCCGAGTGGTGAGGAGCCGAAGCCGAGAGGGGAGCAGCCAGGGTCGGCGCCGAATGGTCGGCGTAGGGGCAGTGGGCCTAGGGTGGCGGCGCAGAGGCCAGAGGGAGCCAGGAGGCGCGGCCACCGGTGGAGGTGCGGCAGGGCGGCGCGGCATGGAGGCGCGGCAGGGCGACGCGGCAACGTGGCGCGGCGCCTGGGGGCGAGCAGGAGGCGGCGGAGCGGCGTAGGGGAGACTGGGGGCCGGCGGCGCAAGAAACAGGTGCAGGGGCCGGCCGGATTTGGTGGGGGTTTGGGGGAGGAAGAGAAGCAAGGAGAGAGAGAGAGATTTGGGGAAAGAAGAGAAGTGGGGAGGAAGAGATAAGGTGGAGGAGGAGAAAAGGGAGTGGCCAGGAGGGGCTTCGGCCGAAAAAATGAGGAGGAGAAGAGAGAGATTAAGCGCGTTTTCATAAAATAATTTCTTGCAATTAATCGCTCTAGAATTTTCCTTTAAAACAAACGTAACAAATGAATAGTTGCTAAAAATGTTAAAACTGTCAAACACCACAAATCAGTGTTTTTGATTATTTAAATAAAGATTTGTGTCACCAGAAGATTAATAATTTGCATACCGATTAAATTGATTTCCTGCTATTCATTTCTTCCCGATGCAAATTTAAAGTGCCAACTAATTTTGTTAATCACTTAAAAATGGTAGAAACTCATTTATCATTATTGGTGATTTTCATAATAAATTAATTCTCTTTTCAAGACTTAAAACCTGTGCTAGATTAACCAGTTATGCGCAGCAATTAAACTTCATCGCGGGTAAGAAATTAGACATCAAGTCGTAAAATTTTGCCAATTACAAAAATAAAATCTATGGGTTGCACCGGGGCATTTTTGCGTAGCTCATGCGATTATTCACCATTTCTTCGGCACCGGTTTATTAAACGGTAGCACGCTTGTGAATTGCAGTTCAGGATCAGGGTTTGAAGGGAGGTTTTTATCCGACTGATACTGGAACACAGAACTTCACTCTAAACTCAGGCAAGCATCCCTTTGAACATCTGCTTAGAGTATTTTGAGTACAATCAATATTTACCTATTAAAGTATGTATCTTTATGTATCAAAATGAAAACGATGTTTAAATCGGAAGCTTGACATGATGATGAAAAAGAAAGAGAAGAGATAAGGGCAGACAGTGGGAGAAGCCCCTGTTAGGCCAATAAGTAAGGGGGTGGAAGGTCCCTAGGGCAAGTAAGAGAAGGGCAGGTACGGGACTTTCTACATAGGGATAAAATATAAGGATCTATAAACTTCACTTGTGTACTGGACCGTATAAATCGTATCAACCAATGTTCCGTCGGAAGACAGACAGAATCAGTAACTCTGTCGAGGTTATGATATTCTCCACATGGGTAAGTAGTATATTAGGAGGAGGAACCCAGAGCCGGCCGAAGGCTAGGAATGGGAGATCCACAGCAGGAGGAACCCAGAGCCGGCAGGAGCCAGGAATGGGGGATCCTGCGTGCATATATTAGCGCAGTGGAGTGTTGGGTATGGGTGGACGGTCTACCCAACCAACGGCTATATTGTTTCCGGTAGGCAAGCCGCCGGTTGTGATTAGCTGGGTGGAGATATCATATACTAAGACAGTAGTAAAGTTCTCAGACTACGATCCGGCATCGCATCTAAGGTAATGCGAAAATCCCGCTACAAGGATCGAGGTGACTTGTGTAAAGTGGTACAAGCTGCAGTGATGCTATTTAAATCATGAATTCATGCCTGTCTCCTGGACTGGAGGCTACGGAACCTGGGGAGGTATTATCCACTATACAAGTGTTCAGTAGATTTTGAATGAATAATTCTGAAAGTATTTTTAAACTAAGATATCTATTTTCTATGAGTAGCGAGAAGAAGAAAGAGAAAGAGAGGAGTAAAGAGAATGATGATGAGAAATGAAACGAGTATGAGGATGAGGATGAAGTTTAAGAGTACTAGATTTTGACCATACAGTGCATCTTTGCTAATAATGCTTGCTGAGTACGTATGTACTCACTCTTGCTATTATTCCCCTTTGTTTAGAGTATAGTCAGGCTGGAGTTTCACTTGGTACGGATGCGGCCTACTTCGAAGAACCCTATCCTGAGGGGAACTGGGAAGGGTGTGAGGACCCGACGTGTGGGTTTGACCCGTCTTGCGAGACGTGGGGCAACTAGAAGGTCACCGGTTGTCCAGGCACGACCCTGAGTTAATGTAAAATTATGTAGTATTCTCATCTTCAAGACTGTGTAAGATTAGGATCTAGAACTGGAGATTTACTTTTGGGTATTGTATGTTTATTTAAGTCCTAGAGGCTTTGTATCAGACCTTAGCACTGCATGGCGATATTTATGTAATAAAGGTATGAACCGACTCTAATTATTGTTCCGCTGCTACACTCTGATGGGCTTATTATTCGTTGAAGCGGTGTTCTACCGGTCAGATGAATAATAATCCGTTGACCAGTGTTATTACCCCTCGGTAATGACGCGGGTCACCACACCTGATCTTTGGTCGTTCCACCTCAATGGACAAGCCGTCCTGTAAGATCCTGGTCTGAAACGTCAGAGGATTGAACTCCAGTGGTCGCCGAGATACAGTGCGTCTGTTAGTTGACAGCCACGCAGCGGACGTTGTTTGTATTCAAGAAACTACGATGTCGGATATCACGTCACCGGTCGTCCTAACAATGCTGGGCGCCCATTTCTTTTACTTCACTTTTCTCCCTGCCTGTGGCACCCGTGGAGGAATTTTGGTAACTTGTAGGGTGCCTAACGTCGACGTTCTTGAGTTCTCAGTTAGCTTGTGCATCCACGTAGCTGATGAAAATGCGCCGTGGTGGATTACTTCTGTTTACGGCCCGCAGTCGGACTCGGCAAAGCAAGAGTTTCTAGACGAGCTGAGGTAGTTCAGAGCCTCCAGAGTTGGCCCCTGGTGTGTCGCCGGCGACTTCAACATGATTATGTGCCATTCCGACAAAAACAACAGTAACGTTAGCCGAGTTAACATAGCTCGCTTCCGTCAGCTCGTCAATGAACTCCAGCTCAACGAAGTCCATCTCCAAGGGAGGGCTTACACCTGGAGCAACGAACGGGCGTCCCCAACCTTGGCAAGAGTCAAATTCGTCCGAAATTTCGTCCCTTTCGGTGCCCACCAAAACACATTTTATTCGGCCAAAATTTGGCTCCATTTGAAATTTGTTCAAATTTTATCAAATTTTTGGTTAAATTTCATAAAAAAAATTGATTTTTTGTCCGAAATTTCAACGAAAAATTCCGTTCCTTTCGCCAGCAAACGAAAGTTTTAACTCTCTGAAAGTTTTAACCCTGGGCAAGACTAGATAGAGTCCTCACCTCGGCGGAGTGGAATGGCCTTTTCCCGTTCTGCTCCCTCACGGCGCAGGTCACGGCGTGCTCCAACCACGCCCCATTGTTGCTTGTCACCAACGCACGCCTAAAACTATGTGGTCGGTTCCACTTCAAGAAACATCGGGCCTCCCAAGAAGATTACCTAGACGTCGTCAAGGAAAATTGGGCTAGCCGGGTCCCTCGCACCTCGACTTTCCACCGCCTGGATTCACTCTCGCGCGCCACAACCAGAGGGCTTCAAAATGGAGTCACCGACGTTTTGGGAACATCACGCTTCAAGTTCGCATGGTCGAAGTAGTTATCGGTCAGCTAGATCATGCGCAGGAGATGCGAGCCTTGACTTCAGACGAAACGTATTTCCAGAAGTTGTGCTGCCTGCAAAGATTGTTGGTTCGGCAGCGCTCGAGGCTTTTGTGGCTTCAAGAGGGTGACACCAACTCAGCCTTCTTCCACGCCCATGCCAGGTTTCGAAGTAAAAAAAGCAGAATAAACTTCCTTATGGGTGACGACGGAGAGTATCTTCATTCGCATGAGCAAATGGCAAGCTTGCTTCACCAGCACTTCGGAACTTTGCTTCAATCCGAAGCTCTAGTGTCGTAGTCCATCTACTTGGAGCAGATAGGCTTCCAGGCCTTGGCCCTCCAGCATCTTGGGCAACCCTTCTTTAGCGAAGAGGTGTTCCACGCCATTAAAGCTCTCCCAGCATAAAAAGGCCCCAGGGCCAAACGGGTTTACCGCTTTATTCTACTTGACTGCTTGGCCCATAATCAAAGACGACGTTATGGCCGACATATAGGCCTTCTTCTCCATGGATCGGCGGGGTTTTGGCCATCTAAACTATGTGCTAATTCTCCTGTTGCCGAAAAAGCAAGGGGCCTACCATCCAACTGATTTTCAGCTCATCTCCAAGCTGCTGGCCTTATGGTTGCAGCCTTACATGGACAAGCTGGTGGACTTCAACTAGAATGCGTTCATCAAGGGCCGCCTCATTCAGGACAATTTCAAGTTCGTCCACGACGCCGTCATAACTTTAAAGAGGAAAAGAGAAAAGATGCTTCTGCTCAAGTTGGACATCGCCAAAGCGTTTGACAGTATGTCCTGGCCTTTCTTGCTCAAGGTCCTGCGTAGCAAAAGTTTTGGCACGGGGTTGGGAGATTGGCTTTCGCTCCTCTTCTCCAGGGCCTCATCCAGGGTGCTGCTCAATGGCGTCCTAGGTGAAAACATTCAGCACTGTAGAGGCCTTCAACAAGGAGATCCCTTATCGTTGCTGCTTTTTGTCGTTGCCATGGAGGTTCTAAACAAGTTGTTTTCAGCGGCCGCGCAAGCTCAAATCCTCACATCTTCCCCAGCGCTCGAGACATTCTACTCCTTTTACACAGACGATGTGAAGATGTTCATCCATCCAAAAATCCAAGACTTGGCTGCCACTAGAGAGATTGTGTCGCGCTTCGGATTTGTCTTAGGCCTCTGTCCAAACCTGCAAAAATCCTCACTCGTTCCGATCTGCTGCTCCCGAGACAAGCTTCATGTCGCCAAAGACATTGTTGCATGTGGCACGACCTCCTTCCCCTTTACCTACCCTGGCATGCCTCTTGCATCCTCCAAGCTGACACGAGTGGAGTTCCAGCCGTATATTTTAAGCTAGGTAGCCCACTTGGAAGGCATGCCTGCTCTCTAGGGTTGGGAGGCTAGTGGTCGTCAAATCAGTCCTAACATCCATGGTGATCTACCCCTCCTTACCTTGGTTTTTCCGGATTGGGCGATCAAAGAAATTGATAAGAAACGTCGGGCATTCCTCTAGACGGAGGATAGTCTGAACTGCGCGGGGGGGTGCCCTATAAGTTGGCAACAGACCTGCAAGTCTTACCTTTTCAAAGGACTGGAAATTGTAGATCACAAGCATGTAGGCATTGCTTTCCGAACTCGATGGGAGTGGTTGGTGCGTACCGAGCCTCGACGGCTATGGAATGCAGTTCGTCGGCTGGAAGATGTCACAACTGAAGACCTTTTCTACGCTTCCTCGACGATTCAGATTGGAGATGGTTCTTCCACCCTATTTTGGATCGACAGATGGATCCATGGCAAAGGCTTACATGAGCTGGCATCGATCATCCGAGCTAAGGTCAAACCCATGCACAAGAAGCTCTGCTCACCTCGGTCAGGGAAGCACTGAGTAACCGCAAGTGGATTTCAGACTTGCAGGGACCATTTACCGCTCCCGCCATTTCTGAATTTCTCAACTTATGATCCATGTTAAGTCACGAGCAATTGCAGCAGGGGGTACAAGATGTTTCTCACTGGCGTTGGACCGTGGACGACAAGTTTACTCCAAAATCGGCATACATTGTGCTCTGTCAGGGTTCGATCCTATTCCCCTGTGCACATCAGTTATGGTCAAGCCCAACACCATTGAAAGCAAAGCTCTTCACCTGGTTAGCCCTTAAAGACCAAGTCTAGACCTTCTCGCGGTTGAGAAATCGCTCAATTCCTACACCTTTGCTTTGTCTCCTCTATGACCAACACGATGAGATGATTGATCATCTTCTTGTCGGCTGCCCGGTGGTCAAGCAATTGTGGTGCTGCATCCTCTCTTGGTTGTCGCTTTGCAATGCTTATTCCTTCGTCAAATGCTCTTTGCAAGACCAATGGTCGGCGCTGAGAATCCTCGCACCGAGCACCAAGCGCAAAGGTGTAGATTCGTTAGTTATCCTCTTGGTGTAGATGACCTGGAAAGAGAGGAATACCATCTGGCACAACCTGGGTGAACTAGATTGTCAGGAGTTCGTGCAGCGCACAAAGCAGGAATTTTGCACTTGGTCATACCCGCGCAAATCCAAACTTACCGATCTTCTCCCTGAAGCTATCGCAGATTAGTCTTAGCAGGATGCTCGGCTGGGGTTTTTATTTCCTTCTTTGTTTCCAGTTGGCCTAGGTCACCTAGACGCTACTGTTCTTATTGTCGCTCACTTCTATTCTTTTTGTCGCTCCTAGTCGCTTCCCCCTGTAATCCGGTAGGTCCTCTGCCCCTGTTTCCTGGCCGCAAGGCCGAAAACTGGACTATGAATAGTGACTGCTTGTTTACCTTTTCTACTTAACGAATGAAACGCAAATCTCTAGCATTTTCGATAAAATAAAAAATGATGTATTGACACCGCTGTTGCGGAACTGAACTCACACTTGAATTTATGCCAGGTTCCTTCATCCAATCACCTATGGCTATTGCCCGAAAATGATGCGAAAGATTGTGAGGAGAAAACTGCCCAATTTCACCTGTGAGCAGGCCAAGATGCTGAAAGGCTCAGCAGATTACATTGGGATTAACAATTACACAACATATTACGCCAGTAGCTTCATCAATCGGACACAGGCGAGCTATGCGAAGGATTGGGATGTGAAACTTTCATGTACTATTCTTTGAACATAGACACAATCACATAGAAAACATGTATATATAATCTCTTTGAAAAATATGACGATTCTTTTATCTGCCCATCAAACACATTCAATCATCTGTTCAGATAAGCGCGACAATGTGCCGATTGGAAAATAGGTAACGATGACTTTCAACAATCGTCACCATTTAGCTGAAAAAAAGAACAGGACAAAGCTGTCACGTACGTCAAGGAGAAGTACAACAACGCCGTCATAATCATCCGCGAAAACGGTAAATCACGAGCACCATCAACTCTTTTCCATTGTCGGAAAGTGAACAGTAACACCGTAACAGGAACTCAACATCATGAATCTTGATGCAAAATCAAACGATGACTACTTGCAGGCATTGACCAGCCAGGCAATGAGACGCTCCCGGGTGCACTGTACGACACCTTTAGGATAGAGTACTTCCAGGGGCGAATCCACCGTGGGTGCTTGTGGGGGCTCGAGCACCCCCTCCTCGGTAGCGTCGGCGCGGAGGGGGAGGCGCGGAGGCGGTCAACGTGGAGGCGGAGGGGGAGGTCGGAGACGGTCGGCGCGGAGCCGGAGGGGGAGCCGCGGATGCCGGAAGGGGAGGCCTTGCGCCGCCTCACTACGCGCTCGCCGCCGTGTCGCCTGGCCTGCCAGGCCGCGCTCCTCCCAGCTGCCCCTCCTTGCACCGCCTCCATCGTACGCCGCCCGACGCTGCCTCGCGCCGGCGGTTGGTCGGTCGCCGGCCTCCCCAGCCGCGCACGAGAGGGAGATAGAGAGACCTGAGCTCCAAGAAACAACAGTGGCGGCTGCGTGCGTATGTGGCGTTTGGAGGAGTCCCCTGGCTTTTTAGGATCGTGATTAGGGTTAGGGTGATTAGGCTTAAACGGCCCACGTCCCAGGAGTTCGGATGCTACATCAAGCTACCGGCCAACTTCGTTCCCCAGATGCTCTAGTCCATCCAGGTACCATTTTTTTCTGCTTGCTTCCCTTTGCGTTATATCTTTCTTAGGACGTAAAGATTAGTTGATATAGGTATCCTGCAATTTTACAGCTTTGTCGCTTACTAGTACTCTATCAGCAGTGTCTTCTTATGACAAAAGACCACTGTCGAGCTTTATTGAAGCTTTATTTGATATTCTAATGACAAAAGACCAGTAAATATAGCTTTAGTATGTTTATATTGTGCTATAGTTTTAACAGTAGAGCTCCCCCTCTATTTACATTCTGGATTCACCACTGAGTACTTCGACCAGTACCTCCATGAGCTCAAGCGTCCGGTCGACGATGGTGCGAAAGTCATCAGGTACTTCGTCTGGTCGCTGCTGGACAACTTCGAGTGGCGGCTCGGGTTCACCTCAAGACTCGGGATCGTCGACGTCAACCGGGAGACATTCACTAGGTACCCCAAGGACTCGACAAGCTGGTTCCGGAAGGTGATAAAAAATGAGTATTGAAGTGGATTATTATAGCTAGCAGGTGCTTGTTTGCTCTTGTTTATGTTAGTTTCAGTTGTATGAATAAAATGTCTAGTAGTTGAGAACTTCCTCAGATCAAAGAGGGCTCTTTTTTCAGTTTTAGAGGTTGTGTTTATATTGTGCAAGTGAGGAAGATTTCTGGATGAACTGTAACGGTGCAATACATTCGGATATCTAGAAATACTGGTGATAACAGAGGCAGATTTCGAAATTTGGCTTGCAGTTCAAAGAGCTTATTTCTTTTTTGATATTTTAAACTTCAACGTTAGAAACAACTACAGATAAGAATTCTAATATTGAAGTGTCAGATACGACTTGATGAAATAAACATTTTCGTCCATTTAATGATGTTTCAACATTTTGAAGTATAATGAACACTAATAATTTGTCAATTTGCAAAATTGAATTAATATATTTACGAAAATGCCTGTTGAGCTACGGACACCATGGCCTCATATTTTGTGGACTTGGAAGAAAAAAGATGATGTCCCCATCAGTTGAACAGAATGCTGCCAAGTGGACACAAGAAAGAATGAGAGGACCGGATCCAACAAAGGATAGGCCTGGCTGCCCCCTCCACACAAGCCAAAACAATCCCCAGCACCCCTTTTTTTTTCTCGTTCTTTATTCTATTACCACACACTGAACCACTGCCATCCTGAACAAACAAAGCCCCCTCCTCTCGTTTGTACCTCGTTTTATAATAGCACAAGCATAGGAAGGGGAGAGAAGTAAACAAGAAAAGAGAAGAGAGGCAGAGGGGAGAGAGATGGCAGTAACGGCCTCCCTGAAGAGCAGCCTTCTCCTGCCTTCCCATCTCTCTGACTTCAGTGGTGCAACCCTCTCCATCTCAAGCCAGGTGATCAAAAGAAAAAGAAGACCTTTCTTGATTCAACGATAAGATGATGCAGGCATGGCAGATACTAAAAGATGGTTGTGAAATTCTTTTTGACAGAATAGGAGGAGGTCATGGCAGCCAAGGGGGGCGAGGGTGCAGGTGGCAGCATCCGCAGACTCCAAGAACATTCTTGTCATGGGGGGCACCAGGTTCATTGGTGTCTTCTTGTCCAGGCTCCTTGTCAAGGAGGGACACCAGGTTAGTTTGTAGATACATCTCTGATCCAATAAATGGTTCCTTAGGCTAATTAATCAATTGATTATGCCCTTTAATTTTCTGGGAGTACGAGCACATTAAATCTTTCGAGATTAAATGGAGTAAAAAATGAATTTTCTCAGGTCACATTGTTCACCAGAGGAAAGGCACCCATAACCCAACAGTTGCCAGGTGAATCAGATGCGGAGTATGCAGAGTTCTCCTCCAAGGTATGCTGTTTCCTCCCCTCCTCTGTCCTCCTGTATTTCCTGTTAGCACACAAGAATGCAGAGTGCGCTAAAGTACAGACGGTATTCTAATTTCTGATCTTTGGACAGTATAAGGGGCTCACTAAATCACTTCTTCCTTATCAATTACCCTGTTTGCATACCACTCATGATATTTCCGATGGTTTACGTGTATAGGTGCTACATTTGAAAGGTGACAGGCAAGACTTCGAATTCGTCAAGACGAGCCTCGCTGCTAAGGGCTTCGATGTCGTTTACGATATTAACGGTAACCTGACAGCTACAAATTACCAAAATAAAACTTACGAATTCTAAAACAACTGTCTGTCGATACAAATAATTAGGTGCAAACAGGGAAACTTTTCCAGATAAAATTTTTCGCCCCCCACCGATAAATCCAAAATTCAGAAATTTCAGGAAATTTCGTTCAAAATTTTAAATTGTAAATCTGATTTTTCAGTAGAAATGGAAAAACAAAAAATTAGTGTTGGTTTTGGGGATTGAACCTAAAGATCTAGTACTCATCAACTACCATTCGTACCGCTAGGCTAGCTAAGTACTTCCTACCTTGTATTGGTTAAGGAATTTAGTTAAACTCCAAATTTCAAACCGAAATTCACTAATTTTGCAATTTTTCGGACCTGTCAAGAAAACCAAAATTCGCCGAAATTCAACGGAAATTATTTTCCATAGGTGCAAATATTAGGAGCTTAACAGTCGTCTTTTGTGAAAGAGTTCTTCTGAAATGCGAAGTGGCACCTTCCCAACTGAAACTATCATCTGATTTCTCCCATCAAAGACATCACCATATAGTTATAACGCTTTTCGTGTCACCGTGTTTCAGGGCGTGAGGCCAATGAGGTAGCCCCTATACTAGATGCTCTGCCGAACCTGGAACAGTAAGCAGCTAGCTACTTCATCAGATACCATACAAAAGTAAGAAGATCTCTGCAAATTTCAATGTCCTGAATTAGCAATGTGGTACTATTTCAGATACATCTATTGCTCATCAGCTGGAGTCTACCAGAAATCAGACCTGCTCCCACACTTTGAGGTATGTGCACTGCATTTCCATGTCACCTCACACAAGGCAAACATAAAATGACCACCACTGACTCGTGGCAAGCGTATGTGTGGATGGTAGACGGACGCCATTGACCCGAAGAGCCGGCACAAGGGGAAGCTGGAGACGGAGAGACTGCTGGACTCGCGCGGCGTGAACTGGACGTCGCTCAGGGCGGTGTACATCTACGGCCCGCTCAACTACAACCCCGTGGAGGAGTGGTTCTTCCACCGGCTCAAGGCCGGACGGCCCATCCCGGTGCCCGGCGCCGGCAACCAGATCACCCAGCTCGGCCATGTGAAGGTCCATGAACACACGGGGTGAATTGGGCAATGTGTAGTATGTTTCAGAGGTTGCCTTCATCTGATCTTGCGCTTGTTTCTGATCAGGATTTGGCCACCGCCTTCGTCTTGGCCCTCGGCAACCCGAAGGCGAGCAAGCAGGTGTACAACATCTCCGGCACCAAGTACGTCACCTTCGACGGGCTAGCACGGGCATGTGCAAAGGTAACAAATTGTCACCTTCGACGGCCTAGCACGGGCTTACAACTGCTATTCAGCGCTGTCTGAACTCTGAACCATTTTTTTAGATCGTCTGAACTCTGAACTAAATGCAGGCTTTTGTTCATGGTTGTAACTGAACATTTTTGCTTGCCGTTTGCAGGGGGGAGGATTCCCTGAGCCGGAGATCGTTCATTACAACCCCAAGGACTTCGATTTTGGCAAGAAGAAGGCCTTCCCATTCAGGGACCAGGTACTGCATGCAATTTCTTCTATCTGCTCTGAAAAATTTTTCCTATTACGGTGGCTTGTGTTACTGACGCTCAACAATGCAATCTCTGCATTGCAACGGCAGCATTACTTTGCGTCAATCGAAAAGGCCACCAATGACCTCGGATGGACGCCGGAGTTCGACCTCGTCGAGGGCCTCACCGACTCGTACAACCTCGACTTCGGCCGCGGGACGTACCGGAAGGAGGCCGACTTCACGACGGACGACATGATCCTCGGCAAGAAACTCGTGAGCGTGTAAGTTGGCATGTGTGGACGATTGTATGTGCCATGGCTCTCATAACACGAGCAGCAGCTAGGGATAATGGGGTATTACTGCTGCGTGTCTGTCTGAAGACATGGGAAATGATCTCACTTTTGGCATCAATTCTGGTTCAAATACACTGATACTTACAAGTTATTTGCCGTAATGTATTGCCAAGTTACAGGGTGTGTTCTTTTTAGCTGCGGTTGATAGTTTTTGATGCTAACACGAGTATTTATACGAACAAATCAAATATTAATAAATCGCTTTGAAAAGATTATATTAATAATCTACTTTGAAACAGTAATAGAGAAATAGTCACATTTATTTGTATGAGAAAGTAAGGATCTTCATATGTACCACACACGTAAGAAGCGGAAATGTTATCGATCGGGCCCCGCCCACATGGGCCTTTGGCCCAGCGCAGCAGATGAAACAGTTGACGTCAGTGGTCCTCAAAAGTGAATTCGAAAATTCAAGTCTATAACTTTAAAATTAAGTATTTGATCCATGATTTGTTTGAACCAACATGTTTCTTTTTACGAGATCTTCGTAATAATTCTCCACTTGCATATATTTTGACGCCATTTTTGGATGTTATGACGAATGTTTCACTAATAGTTTTGATTTGTTACACTGATAATTTTGAATTGTTCCACAATCACGTTTGATTTATTACACTAATACTAAAACGTCTTACATGCACTTGGTTCATCCCCCGCTTCACATGTCCAACAAATGAACAGTAGAACATATGCTACTACGTACTGGAACATCAGAACTTAATTCGTTGAACATTTTTCTGTACTCATTAGAACATCCGACATTTACCCAGCCATTACCCTTTAGAACTTAAAGCGTTGAACATTGTTGATGAACTGTTAGAATATTGCAATTAGATGAGTAGAATATTTTATTTTACTTAATAGAACATCTGTCTCCCATTTAATCAATTCACCTTGCCCTACCACTGAACTTCATTGATGAACCGTTGTAACATTAAAACTAAATACGTGGAAATTAACCTATTCCCCATTAAAACTAAATACGTAGAATATCACCAATGAACTATTGGAACAATAAAATCAAATGCATTGTTTTACTAATTATTGAAACATCCAACACCTACCCGTTCATTCTCTTCTATCAAATTCAAAAAATACACATAGGAACATCTTCCATGAGCTACTAAAACATTTAAAACTAATGCATGGAATAGTTTGTTTTATCTACTAGATTATATGCCATATGATATTATTACTAAGCTTAAATATATGTAATATGAGTCTTATTTTGAATATTCCATAGTAAGAAATACGGTGGTTCAATCAGATCGCAAATTGGAGCTTGGTTTAAAATGAAGTGATCATTTGAATTATTTAATTGCACAAAAAGGTTGTCTTGAAGTGTGTGCCACTGACTTGGACGAGGTAGGCGGCGCTCCACTATGCACTATCTGGGATCTGGTTGGAGAAGAGGGTAGGAGATGAGAATTTTATATGCGATAACAAAAAAAAAGAGGTTTTTAATAAAAGTTTTAGGATATTAGATGTTGCTAAGGTAGGTGTAACATCCCAAAAATTCCAGGAAATGCAAATATGAGAAAATTTAATAAAATACTTTTGCATGAATTTAATTTTCTTGGATTTTATTGGAGTTTCACTGAAAAAATAATTTGCAAACAAAAAACTATTGGAAAAGAAATGTGCATTGGATGTAATTCAAATTGAATTCAAATTATAATCTACAAAGATGATCTATCATGAGAAAATTTATAGTAGAAATCATTTCAAAAACTCATAAATATAATCATGGCACTACAAATATAGTTTCAAACATTTTTTAGCATGATCTTGAATTTATTCAAATCAAATAGTGCTCTTTAACTAAAACAGAGACCTTCCAAGATTTGTGGAGAAATATCTAGAGTAGATAAAATTCTAAAAATTTTACCTAATAATCTAAACTACGTTAGGAGCATCCACAAAAAAAGTTCATAATTTTTGGAGCTAATTTACTATCCCTAAAAATTACCCAAACCACTCAGGTCACCTCACCCCTTTCTTCCTCTCACTACTGTGTGGGGCTAGTCGCGGGGGGCTTCTTCCAACTCTAGCAAACATGTAGATAAACCATGGCAGAGGAAGCCCATAGTTTTGGATGCCATGCCCATCATTTGGATGCTACGCCCATCGTTTCTCCGCTCCTCTGGCAGTCCTACTCCATCTAGTCCCATCTCTACTCCCATTTTTCTCTCTTGTCAACTTGGAAGGCACTAAAACAACAAGAGACGCGTTGCAGTCGCACGCTCCCTGTTTTCCCCTTTGTTCCCCAGATTTCCTCACCCTATTTAAAGCAACCGAGTGCGCTACATTGTGTTCCATCCTCCCCTCTGTATTCTGCTCAAATTTCAGCTCAAGAGATCCATTATCTTGGCTGAAACGCGCATGTCTTTCCTAACGACAACTAGTGCGCCCGCCATAGCCACCATGATTACATCGCTATTCCCACTTCGTCGGTAAGTCTTTGGCCAAGACGTTCACGTCACACTATGTTATTAGCCTTAAGGATCAAAAGCCCTCTATTTATTTTAAGTTTCGTGCAACACATCTCTGGGAGCGTAACATCTCCCCCAACTCCAACTAAAACCGAACAAGAACATTGTCATCGTTGCCATCCTTAGCACAGCGCATTGTAAGTTCAAGCTTCATTAAGTTAGTTTTGGTGATAATGACAAATGTAATTGTGAGACTAACTCATTTTTTATATCTTAGTCTCATTTGAAAGAAAAGGTGAAAATCATAAGGGGTATGCATTCGACATCACATTCTTATATTTTGTTACATTCCTCAGATCTAAAATATAGATTGAGCTCAATCAATAGACTAACTTGAATATGTGTATATGTTTCCACTACACATTCTAGTATGCACACATTTAGGGGGAGTTTACTCTATGTTTTGTAGTTTCATTAATATTGATCCATATTTTTTTCCCACATATATTAGGGACTAGTAAGGTGCATGTGCGTTGCAACGAAAAATCAAATAAAAATGATGCATACTATCAAATATGATCTCAAATCCTTATGAACAAATATAATGTATCACCGTTCTTCCTTATACTTCACAACATATATATGTGAAGCGGCAAACGGAGGTGAAGATAGAATAAAGCATAGTCCATATTGGTGACAAGGATTGTAGAGCGTTGTATTATACAGCGATAACTTTGTACAGGTAGCACATAGAATATGGGCACTATCTTGTTGAGGCCAGTTGCTAAGTGCTGTGATAAATAACATTGCCCATCGAGAATTGGCTAGCTTGTGAAGCACTAATAGGGATTGTAGCATGCCCGACACGGTAGCATGTACGTGAATTTCCTTTTTTGAAAGCCTAACCGGTTGGCCTGTGCTGAAATAAGCGTTTTCTAGGTGAAGTTTTTTTTCTTAGGGAATGCTGGAAGGGCTTGACGCAATGGAAACACAAATGCAACATAACGAACCACACGTAAGCACAAGAAAGTACCAAGCAATATATACATTGGCAAAACGATGAAACGAACTAAAGCGATAATCATTCTATCTAACATCGTAAATACAGACACTAAATAACAATTTGCATACTGAAACATTAATCATAAGAAGGGGATATCAGTGTCTATTGAGTAGTTCCTACCTTTATTGAAGCCATTTTTGTTCGCAAACTCTCTTCTATCTGGTCTCTAGCCATGTGAAAGAGCAAGTCAAAAACGTCCTGGCAAAAGGAACCACAAAGAAATCAAAAAGTAATCATGAGTTCCAACTAAGCAAAAGTTATGTAACAGAAGAAAAGAGAAAGCGGGAACACCAATTCATTTCCCCCACTTTTTGCACCTTTTATGTTTCTGTTGTGATATCATACATGGCAGAAAACCATGCAGATTTTCAAAAGAAAAAAGGAAACCAACAATAAACTCCAAAAGATGATTGGGCATATGCATACCGCCTTGCCACCAAGTGGGGACTGAGGAGAACCTGACTCCTGTCTTCCATTGCCACCAACAACAGGCTGTGATGCTCCATTTGGAGCATTGAGGAACTCACGCATATCCATCTAAAGTAAAACATCATTACTCAGATAAGCACACTTTTCAATACTTCATAAGGAGATATGATATTGATGACTACAAATATTACTACAGCTTCTTTGCCTATCAAATCATGGCATTTCAGACTTTATACAAAAAAGGAAAACTATAGCAGCAAAATATTGTTTTTCCAGGCAGACCACTGAAATAAGCAAAACAGTTATGAGATCTAATACGTAATTTTTGAAAAGAATGCTAACGCATAAATGTCTAACACGAAAGGACTGGTACAATGTGAATCCTATTAGCATATTACATATTCACACATTACAAACAAAAGCAAAGGATGAAATCTGTAACATCACAATCTTTTGCCTGCATCGAACGTAACAACGCCCGTAACCGTAAATCAGCATTCTCCTGCACCAGCTCATGCTTCCACACTTTATATGCATCAACCTGAATGAGCACTCAAGGTAACTCAGAATATATTTAATCAGGTTTGTATCACAGAAGTGGCATAGCGCTTACAATCATTTTGTAATAATCATTGTCATTCTTTTTCCCACAAGTACCATGTTGCCATAATTAAATAACAGAATCATCAAACAAAAGCCTCGATTAACAAATAAAGTATTACTATAGACTAACAATATTGAGAAGATTCTTAAGCATAGCACCTCCAGCAAGTTCATTACTTCCATTCCTGAACGGGATTATTCCTTTTTCTTCTCCAACAATTCCTGGTTTAGTCTCTCCTGCAAAATAGAAATAGGTCCATCCAATAAGCATCACTTTGGAGTTTGGATTAAATCTCCATGCTAAGTCTGGCACATCGATATGTAAAAAATGCAATAACTTACCTGCAATCTGATGTATTCTTTGTCTTTCTTCCTTATTTCATGAATTTGTTGGGTGCGTACTTGCTTACAAAAGGAAGATAACAAATCAGGATAGGGACTCTATCATCCTATCATCAAGAATGCTTGCAATTCTCCATAAACAAAGAAAACAAACAAAACGAACTGAGTGGTCTTCAAAAGGGTATACCTCCATGAACCCATAACCAAATCCAACTCCCTCGCCAAAGTTATAGGTTCGCGCAATGTGGCGTTTAAGAGACTGAGAATTGAACTGGGTGAGAACGTAGATCTTGTTAATCTTGCTGTTTATGCAGTTGCTCCTCGGGATATCGATCAGCCTGTAACATCCCCCAACCGGCACCTGACACCAACAGAAGAGTACTCAATCACTACTGTAACCTTGTCACCGTGCAATCAATGGCACGAATTGCAACAAGAGTCCCCAATTGGCACACACCATTCATGTAATGTTGAACAAATTTATGATGAAATGTGACTTGTGAGCGATTGAGAGAGAGGGAGGTTTAGGTGATTATCGCGGGCTTGGCACTGGTCCGCGTGAGCGGGAAGAGGCGCGCGCCGGCCCCGCCGCGAGGATGATGGACGCCACCGTGTCCGGGCCCACATCTCTCCGCGCCTCCGCCGCATTCGCCTTATCGGGGCGCCCGGCTCCACCTGGCAACAAACACAACCATGATGCATCGACAATGACGGACGAGCGCAACACAGATCACCAATGCGGCTCGCGGATCCAACCAACCGCACGAGCAGAGCTGGGAGATGGACGATCGAGCGGTAAGGCGCGACGGACCTTGATCCCCTGGGGGAAGTCGGCGAGGACGCAGTTGGCGGCGGCGGCTAGGCGCGCGCGCCGCGGCGGTGGCGGAGCGTTACTGCGGGAGGCGGCGGCAGGCGGTGGGGAGAGCGAGGCGGCGGGGGGAGAGCGAGGGGGAGGCGGGGGTGGTGGGGGGTGGGGGGAAAACGGAGGAGCGGAGGGGTGGGGGGAGGAGGCGGCGGCGCGCGGGGTGGGAGGGAGGGGGAGGCAGCGCACGGGGTGTGAGGGAGGGGCGGCGCGGGGTGGGAGGGCGGGACTGCGAAGCGCACGGGGTGTGAGGGAGGGGCGGCGCGAGGTGGGAGGGCGGGACTGCGAGATTGACGGTTTGAATTTTATCTTATAATCAGATCGAATGATTAAGAAAAAGTGAAGGAGGACTCATCAACCACCAACTCCTTCTTTTAAAGTAGTAAAGATATCTACCTTAAAACATATTCTTTGAGTATATAAAACTTGTTTAGTTCATATGTACTCACATTGCCTTATGTTGCTTAATACTCAATTATTTGTATATCAGACTAACATGATTATCAACTATTTGAAAGGTTTAGTCTCGGATTTTGCCTGACGACTTGGAGATGTATGCTAAAATTGACAAGAAGATCGACATAGCTCGAGACAATGGTCATGCATATATTTGAATTTAAATTCTAAAGCCAACTGTGCATTGACAAGAAAATCGGTAGTACCGATGTGTATGTAGCGATACTACCTCAGTGCGGTATGAACAAGATGGTAGTACGGAACTACCGAAACCCGGAAGTACAAACCTGTAGTTGATGGAATATTTTTTCTAGAGAGCACCCATTGAAACATTTAGTCTCTCTGAAAATGATAGTACAAGATTTAAACGGTGGAACTAGCGTAGAGCGGTATGACCGCACTCTTCAAGCGGAACTACTGGAATACGGAAGCTCTGAAAATTTGAGCGGTACATTTTTCCAGAAAGGACCAAGTTTTGGTCCTCAAGACAAACAGAAGTACGACACATGAAATCAAAACTACTGGAGAGCGAAACTACTAGACATTAGATGGCGGTAGTACCACACTTTGAGTTTGATAGCTTTATATTCAATTATTTGCAATTGTGGTGGTTGTCATCAAGTACCAAAAAGGGAATATTGAAGAATCTAGACCCGCCATTATCAGTTAATGGTATGTTTTGGTAATTAATGATAATCACATTATAGGACTAACATTTCCATAAGTTAGATAAATAGGATATGTTCCATGGCGATAAAGACTTTGGATAGCTTGATGAGTTGAAGATCATCAAATCAAGGTTCAGGATAAAACATGGCTTCATGAGTTGAAGGCCACAAAGAGAAGGATGCATCATATGTTGATGTATGTCAAAGAGGAGATGTATCATGTGTTGATGCACATCAAGATCTCGAAAAGGAGGTGATCATGAGTTGCTCATCAAGTTAAGAGAAAATAATGACCTAGACTTGAAGGGAAGATGTGCATTATCAAGTTTCAAGAGGATGCTCAAGACAAAAGTATGACTAACTAGGGTAAAAATGTATTTCTAGTCTTTTACCGGTGATGGTGCTTGGTTGGAAGACCATATTACTTGTATAGGTTTGCCGTACTATTAAGAAGAATCTTATCTAGTAGCTTAAGTCTCATCATATGTTGATAGCTGGATCTCGCATACTCTAGCTCCCCATGGTATGATGTCATTATTTGCAAATTTGTTTTACAAATAGTTAAGACTCATGCATCTAATCCTTGTAACGTGTGACTATACTTTGCAAATACGTTTTGTAAATAGTTGAAGTCCATGTACCTACCCTTTGTGGTATGATTTAAGTTTGCAAATATGTTCTACAAAAGTTCAAGATCATGCATTGTCCCTTGGTATGGTCTAAGATTATTTGTTGCTATTTCCTTGGACTTAGACCGTGGTAATGACTCCTTGAATCTTTTATAATTTCTGCATTGATCTAGTATGTTTGAGATCATACAAATAGATGGGTTGAGTATTCTCTGAACAAGCTTTTCATAGAGTCCAAGATCACTTAATTCCGACATCAGAGTCAAAAGTTATGACCATTTTTCAAGTATCATCTGTGCTGAAAAACTAAAAATGGAAGTACTGCCCTTATAACCACGGTAGACACGGAAGTACCACCTTCATAACTACGGTAGTACTGCAAATGGATGAATAATAGCTATTTTCTAGCTGTTATGATAGAAAATGGAAGTACCGCTCCTGTAACAGCGATAGTACCGCAAATACTATTTTTTGAGGACGCTTGCTTCCAACAGCTAGTTTTTGTTGTGTGGGCTATAAATGCCCCATTGACCCATTGGGAGCCAATCTTTGGTAACTCATTTAACTCTTTTGAGCTAGTGTGAGCTTCTCCACTCAATTGTGGATGTGTTGCACCTTATGAGTAAGGAGAGAAGTCTCTAATTACATGTGTTGCATCTAGAGGTGAATTTTGTATTCATTTGAGTTTGTGCATTCGTTGCATATGATGAGAGTCAAGCAAGGAGTTTGACTTATTACTCTTGTAGGTTGCCAACTCCTAGAAGACGTTAGAGGCGTCGTGCACGGTGATCTTTTCAAAGAAGGTTGTGAGAAGACCTAGTGTTTCGTGAAGGTTGGAGCTCACCTACCCGGGGAGGGAAAAAGCTACCACTAGTTGAATTGAGGTATTGGCTTAATTTGTGGAGTCAGTCTAATTCGTTTGGGTTTAGCTCAATATGGGTTAGGGGAGACTAGCAAGTCTCCGAATATCACAGTAAAAAGGAACCGAGTCACTACGGTTTGTTTTCTTGTTCTCAATTTACATTCAAGCAATTTGTATTTATAGAATTAAATTAATTACTTGTCACCCTAGGATTGCAAATCTTTGATATACACTTAGGTTGTTGGTGCACTTAGGTGAACGTAGTTGATTTAAACTTTATTTGTGCTAAATGAATTGATTTATGCTTTTGCATTATAAACTTGATTTTAGCCAAAGAATTTTGAAACCACCTATTCACCCCCTCTAGTCAGCCTCCTTGATCCTACACGCATCTCTCCTCGATTCCTCGTTGCTAGAGCACACCCTTGGACTCCTCTACCTCCTCCAAGGATCGGCTTGAAGCTTCATCCACCGAGGAGTTCCCTTTTGTATCATTTTTTCAATTTATTTTATGCATATTTACCTGTAGTAAATTTATATATTTCCTTCATGCACATGTAGATGAATGACATCACGAATCGGGAGTTGGCCCATCGTGGCCAAAATTATTTGACTTGAGCTTCTGATGCCGAGATCGTACTTGGAGCCAAGAAGCTCTGCGCTACCATTGGGATTGGTGCACCGTAGGATGCTAAACCCACACCTGAGAAAAATGATCAGGCACTTCATTTCCTCAGGCACCACTTCTGTCTCACTCTCAAGAATGAGTACATGGTAGAGAAGAGCGCGCCAGCATTATGAAATGCACCCAAGAAGTGGTTTAAGAAGCTAAAGTACACCATTCTTCCTTAGGCAGAGCAGGAATAGATTTAACTCAGATTTGCTGATTTCAAGATAATTAGTTAGTACAACTCTGCTCTGCATAGAATTTATACCAATCTTTAGCTTTGTGGTAGGCAGATCATAGATGAGCAGAAGATTAAGAAGATTCTCTCCACCTTCCACCCTAGTGCAGTGCAGTCTACGCGCAACTATTGTCAAAACAGCCTACAAGAAATATGCTGAATTGATCGATATCATACAGATTGCAGAAATTGAAGATGAAGTTTTTTGCAAAATTTTATCGCATAGTCACCTAGGAGCTCAGCTGGCCATGAGGCCAACGTTGGGAGTTACAATGTGCGGAAACCTATAATGAGAAAAAGGGGAAGGAAGAGAAAGCCACAGCCCAAAAAGGCAAGACAAATGCTCCACCTGAGAACAAGGCTGGCAAACCAAAGCGGGACAACAAGGGGAGAATTTTGAGCAGCATCCTACACCAATGGAGGTGGACTCCACTCCTGCAGCCGCATCCCCTCTTGACATTATAGCTACCGTTGCTATGATTTCTCAGGAATAGCATCTCACCTCTAAGAAGATAGCAACCGAAGTCTCAGATTTCTTGGTAGATTCAGTCTAATTCACGGAATGCATACAGACATTAATTGTCATTTATTTCGTGTGTGAAAGGAATAAGTTAGACTTGCAATAATGATACTCAAACAATTCATTCTCGTGATAGTTGGATGATGTTAACTCATTCATTTATTCAGTCAGTAACAATATGATATGTTGAGACGAATACCATTTATCCATGGAGAAAGTGTGTTTAGCTAACAGCGGTGCAACGAATACCATCTTGAGAGACACAAAATTCTTTCAATCGATTAGCAAGAATGTTGGCACCCTTACGACAATCACCGGCAGTGACGCATATATAATAGGCTTAGAAAGAGCTATAATTATACTCCCGATGGGTCCAACTTTAGTCATTAAAGAAGCCTTGTTGTACCCAGAATCGACTAGAACTATCGTAAGTGTCAAAGACATTCGCACTAATGATTTTCATATTGAGACTGAAGAATTGTATGGTAAAGAATACCTGCTCATTACAAAGCGTGAAGTAAGTGAAAAAAAGGGTATTAGAAAGATTTCCTTCATTTGAAGTTCTGAACTTTTCTATCTCTAGCATGATAGATTAGACCACCTAGGTCTTAGGATAATGAGAAATATAATTAATAATTCACAGGGACACAATATCGATGTAAAGAATATCCTGAATCAGGAAGATTTTTGCGCCACCAAAAAATTAATTACTAGACCTTCTGCTCTGAAAGTGAAGGATGAAGTCTTTGCATTCTTGGAATACATTCAAAGAGATATTTATGGTTCTATACAATCTCTGTTGGGGCTATTTAAATACTTTATGGTGCTCATCGATACTTCCTCAAAATGGTCGTACGTATGTTTATTATCTACAAGAAAGTATGCTTTTGCAAAACTAATATCGCAGATAATTCAAATTAGAAATAATTTCCCTGCTCATCACATAATGTCCATCAGAATGGAGAATACCGGAGAATTTACTTCAAAGGCATTTGATGATTATTGCATGGCAATGAAAATTAAAGTTGAGCATTCTGTCCCACATGTCAACATCTAGAATGGACTAGTAGAGGCTTTAATTAAGAGGATTAAATTCATTGTCCAACCGCTTTTACAGAATTGTAATTTATCAACTATATTTTGGGGACATACAATTACTCTTATCAATTTTAGACCATCGGTATATAACATATATTCACCTATACAACTAGCGCAAGGGTCACCACCGAAAATTTCTCATCTCTGAATGTTCGTTGCAAAGTTTATATACCTATACCCCACCATAGTGTACTGCAATAGGCTGTTTTTGAAAGTCTAGGATATACGTTGGTTATGAGACAGTATCCATAATCAGGTACTTGGACCCTATGATAAGAGATTTGCATACCGTCCATTTTGCTGATATTATATTTGATGATAATAGTTTCCCGATATTAGGGAGAAATCAACCCCTTGATGAAAAATGTCAATATTACATGGCAAGTTATAGGAATCCATACACATGAGTCGTGCATTAGTGAAGTAAATAGAGAAGTTTAGAAGATCATTGATTTACAGGTATTAGCAAATCAACTGTCTAATCACTTTAGTGATTTAAAAAGCATGACCAAGTCGCATATGCTTGCATGCAATGCACCAGAGAGGGTTAAAATACCGAAGAAAACTGAAGGTATCCCTAATCCCGTCCAGAGGCCTCAGAATAAAAGAACGAGAACTCCAGCCCCTCGAATCCCAAGTAGCCGGGGATGCCTGATGAAAAGGATAAGAAAGACTTGACACAGCCAATCACTAAAATTCCCTAGAACCAGCAGGGGAGCCAGTTGAAACCTGGCACCAGTATGACACCTTCAAAATGGGCATATCGGATCTGAACATTCCTACGGAGAGAGAAACCAGCATGGATGTGTACACACACATTGGTGCTAAAAAAAACTAAAGGGACTTGGCCCTACAATCGGAAGGAGCGATGAGCAAGTAGAAGCACTAGAAAAATTAACTTATGATAAAATAACTGTAAACTAAGTGCACATGGGAGAATCTATGAATAGGATAACAGATAATGTTGATATCTATTTTATAAAAAACAATTAGCACAATAATCGATCTTGATCCAGAGTCTACATTACTCGCTGAATGTAAGGAAAGATCATATTAGGAGGATTGGAAAAAGGCAATAGAAAATAAATTATTATCTCTGAATAAAGAGAGGTGTTTTGGTCTGTAAGCTGCACGTCTCCCCATCTGCACCCCGTAGGGCATAAGGGAGTATTTATTCGAAAAAGAAATGAGAAAAATAAAGTTATAAAATATAAAGCAAGAGTTGTTGCACAAGGTTTCACTCAACATCCAAGAGTTGATTATGAAGAAACATATTCCTCGGTCATTGGTGGTATTACCTTTAGATATTTAATCTCGATGGCAGTAAACCTGAATTTAGGAATAAAATTGATGAATGTGGTAACGGTATAACTTTATAGAAACTTAGATTCGGAAATTTAGATAAAGGTACCTGAAGGTATCTCTATCCCAAACCAAGACAAAGAAAATAGAAACATGTATAGTGTAAAACTCAAAAAATCACTGTATGGGCTTAAGTCACCAGGCAGAATGTGGTATAATCGCTTAAACGACTTTCTATGCAAGAAAGACTACACAAACAATGAGGATTGTCCCTGCGTATTTATACGACAATTCCAGAATAGATTTTGTATAATCTCAGTATATGTAGATGATATGAATATTATCAGAACCCTAGAAGATATAAAGGAAGCGAGCTTTTACCTAGAATTAGAGTTTGAAATGAAATATTTGGGTAAAACTAAATATTTCTTAGGCTTGCAGCTCGAGCATGTCCCTGAAGGAATATTAGTACATCAGTCGGTCTACACTCAGAAGATGTTGAAAAGGTTTGGCTTTGAACAAGTATACCCTTCAAAAGTACCAATGGTCGAGAGATCTTTGCAATAAGATAAGGATCCATACAGATCTAGAGAAGAGGGGGAGGAAATTCTGAGACCGGAATTCCCATACTTAAGTACAGTAGGAGCACTTATGTATTTAGCAAAATACACTAGACTGGATATCGCATTTACAGTAAACCTATTAGTAAGGTATTGTGCAAAACCTACCAAAAGGCATTGAAAAGGAATAAATGACATCTTCTGATATCTCTAAGGAAGCAAAAATATTGGATTATTCTATATAAAGAACCAAGATTTGAATATGACTGGCTATGCAGATGTAGGGTACTTGTCAGACTCGCATACTACTAGGTCACAAATAGGCTATATATTCATGTGTGGTGGAACCGCAATTTCATGAAAATCGTCGAAGCAAAGTCTTGTATCTACTTCAATGAACCACTCTGAAATCATAGCACTGTACAAAACCGCATAAGAATGTGCTTGGCTTCGACGAATGGTTCACCACATCAAGCAGTCATGTAGATTGAACATCGTGCAAACTCCTACAATTATCTATGAAGATAATGCAGCTTGTGTTGTACTGGTGAAAATGGGTTACATGAAAAGTCATCTCACGAAGCATATCAACCCCAAATTATTCTATGCTTATGAATTGTAAAAGATGGACGAAATTAAGGTACTACATATCAAGTTATGTGAAAATCTTGCAGATTTATTTACTAAGTCACTTCCAGTATCTAACTTTGAAAGATGTGTATATAGAATTGAAATGATGAGACTTAGAGAAGTGCATGACTCAAGGGGAGACTCTTCTCGAGTTCACTATTAAAACTTGATCACGAAGATCGAGTACCTAGAAAATACATCATGTAGATAAAATAAAATTAGGTGGATTGTACTCTTTTTTCCTTGACGAGTTTTTCTGAAGTTTCTCGATCAAGATTTTTAATGAGACAATTCGCGCAACACAACATAACATGTATTATGTACTCTTTATTGAAAATTTTCTCACTGGGTTTTTATGAAATTTTGATGAGGTATGAATGTGTCAGATAAGTGTCCAAATGGGAGTGTTGAAAATTTTGGGTCTAGACCTGCAAGCCTGGCCCATTGATGAGTACCCTCTACTTAGTTTATAAATAGGGATTCTAATAATTGTAAAGTGTACCTTGTGTGGAGAAAAGTAATAACATCTCTTATGTTCAATCTATTATCCTATTGCATTGTATTATGCTGTAATTGATTCATCTATCTTGATCCATTATTCTATACTGAACTCATCAGCGACGGTTCCTCGACAGGTGCCACCACTCGTCAAACCTCCGTTGTATCAATGATTGACCGCATGCCTCCTACCTTCCCTTCCCAGCGTGCCGGCCACTATCGACGAATCTTGGTTTGCTGCAACAACGAAGAGTGGCTTTTTGAGGAAGGGATCCATGGCGCTCCTTGTTCCTCTCTCTCCTTGCCGTAGCAGCAACATAAGGAAATTTTTTATTGAATCGAAGCAGCAGTGAGCAATATTATTAAAGATTGATAGATAAGGGAAGATAGTAGTGCACGCTACATGGTATTGGTTTGATTTAATTGGAGGAAATCAAATGGGATTTCAAAATTAAAGGAGATCTGTCGGTTTGACTGGCAGTGAAAGATAGCAAGGAGATTCGACTACCAGGATCAGAAATTGCTACGACAAAGGGCGGCGGCGTGGTGCCAACTCGTGACTTCTTTTCTTTGGACTTCAGAGAAAAGCTCACGGGAGCAGAATCTGAGAAGGGGAAGGCGAAGTGATCATGACATGCTTTGAGATTGGTGTTGCGTTAAGTGGCAAAATATGAGAACGGGCATATAGAGGTGGAGTTTTAGGCCCTGCCTCATAGTTTTTTCCCCTCCTCCAGGTGGCCACGAGAACTTCTCTAAAGGGAAGTGCCATGCATGGAGTACTCTTGACTTGGTGGCAGAGGAAAGCTAAGTATCAATTGCTACATCTAGTAAACATCCTCTACTTCTAATGGAGTAATGCTCCAAAGCATCGTTTTAGCTTCCCATACTCATGTGCCTCTATTATAAAAAAAAAGTTTGCATAATTCTAAACAAAGAAGAAAAGGAAATACTCAGAGGGATTAATTACTGTAGTCTCTGAACATTGCAAGACTAAAGTTGATCTAGAAAGCGAGCAAAAGCCTCCCCTTTTATGTTTCTTCTCAAGATCAAATTTGGACATAATATTATCTCAGTGGCTACACTCTATTTTCTTTGAATTTATTCAGTCTATTAGATAAGGGATACGCATACAGTGAAGTCGGTTTAGTGCTGTTAAAGTTAATCTTGTTTTAGTAGACTTGGTTTATTTTTTGGAGAGTTTGTTTAGTATTTACAAAGTATATGTATGGAAGTAGAGAAAGGAAATAGGAATCTAAGTAGAATTAGGAGTCCGAATGCTAGGCTTGAAATTAGCCTTTATAAGACACAATAGTCATGTGATTGAGGCAAGGAAAAACAAGAGGAGAGGAAGAGAAATAAGAAGAAAAGAGAGAGCGGTTGGTGCTCTGGAAAAGTATATCGTCGTGTGCAAGAGATGAGCGGGAGTTAAAATTCCAACAAGTGGTATCATAGCTTCTTGATCTTGGTGGAGCCTGAAATATGAGCGAAAAGGCGAAAGCTCAGGGTGGGCTAATCTCCCTCCAGTACCCTCTCCTGACGACTGACAATTACCCGGTGCGTGTAATGAAGATGAAGACGAACATGCGCCCAGAGAGTCTGGGGTGCAGTCGATCCGAAGGGGAAGGACAAGGAGCTGGAAGACAAGGTGGATCAAGCGACTTTGGCTATCATCTACCAAGCGGTGCTAGACTCGATGATGTTTCAACTCGTCGAGAAGGAGACGACACAAGAGGCGTGGGAGACGCTTCAGAGGATGCATGAGGGAGTTGATCGTATGAAGGAGGTGTAGCTCCAGAATTTACGGAGTGAGTTTGAGAATCTCCAGATGGGAGAGACCCAGTCGGTGGACGAGTTCGCCGGTAAGTTGACTTCGTTATACAATCAGATAATTTCTCTTGGCGACAAGATGGAGCAATCTGTGGTAGTGAAGAAGTACCTACGCGTGCTACCAGAAAAGTATGTGCCTGTCGTCACTACGTTCATGTACTCTCCTAACTTGGAGAAAAAGAAGATCGAGGAGATCACTTGCTCTCTCAAGGCGTACGAGGAGTTACTGAAGGGGTTTCAGTCATGTACCGAGCAGAAGTTTCAGTCTCATAATCAGCAGACGTTGCTGATAAAGGGAGATACAAGGAGCGATGACTCATCAAGCAGTCGCGGGCGATGGCAAGCGAGGTGGCCAGAGTGGTCGAGACAGTAGAGGTGGCCGTGGAGATAACGCTTGGCAAGGCGGTGGTGACAGATCCCGTGATAAGTCACATATCAAGTGTTTTGAATGTGACGAATACAGGCACTACACGTCTCGGCACATAACGTGCTTCAACTGCAACGAGTATGGGCATTATGCCTCGAATTGCCAGAGCAAAAAGAAGAACAGGGAGGCAAACCTCGCCTAAGACGAAGAAGAAGATGACGAATCAGTACTACTTCTCTCATTATATGTTGAAAAGGCACCGGTCATGGTGACGCTAAACGAGAAGAACGTAGTTCCAAAACTACGCACGAAGAAAGACAACCACGATCACTCAGATCAGTGGTATTTGGATAATGGAGCAAGCAATCATATGACGGGAAATCGTTCCATGTTCCATGAGCTTGACGAGAAGGTTTGGAGCAAGATCAAGTTTAGCGATGGCTCTATGGTAGAGATAAGAGGTAAAGGGACGATGATGTTACAATATAAGAACGGAGATAAGAAGTTGTTGATATGAATTTACTATATACCAAGTCTGTGCAACAACATACTTAGTCTCAGACAGATGACAGAAAAAGGATGCAGAGTGGTACTGCAGGATGAGTTCTTGCGTGTCTATGCCAAGAACAATGATCTGTTAATGAATGTGAAAAATCTTCAAACCGGTTGTACAAAATTTCTTTCAAAACTTGTAAGCAGATTTATCTAAAGAGTGGCTTGAAAGAGTCGGGAGATGACGAGGCCCAAGGACGAGACTCATTGAGCGTAGATGGAGACAGCCAAATAGGGCATACAGAAGGCCAAGATGGCGGGACCTAGTTACAGCACTTGCACGCTCAGGGGGTGCGCATGGAGAGCAGCTCGGGCGCACAAGGTGGCGGCCCTAGGGCTAGAGCAGGTGCGTGCATAATTGAAGGTAGCACGCATACAGCCGTGGACAGAGGACTTCATGCGGGCGGTAGACTCTCACGAGGAAAAAGTGTACAGTTTCAAGAGGAAGACTTGGAGTACAGGTTGGTGCATTTTTCTGTGATTTTGGGGAAGCGTCGTCAACAGTGGAGACAGGATGTACAAGCACAAAAAATTAGAGGTGGTTTAATCCCGGCTAAGATGTATGTGGGAAAGCGAGCAGGCTTGGTCCAAGAGAGAAGAGCGGGAGGCACAGATAATAGCGAAGCTCAGGTGGGCAGGCAAGAGAGGATGAGTTCAGTCCAGGTGCGAGGCGCGGCAAGCGTCGAATTGTGCGAGGCTCATGATGGAGCAAGTGCAAACGGTAGGGCAGTGATGGCCCAGGAAGGAACAGTGCACAGGAGTGCAAGTAAAAGGAAGAAGTAAAAGACAGAGAGAAGATCGGTGTGATCAAGATAGAGAAACAAGATTAAGGAGGTAATTGTTAAAGTTAATTGTAACATCCTGATTTTCAAAGATTTTTAAAACCTTAAATTTAAAAATAAATTTTTAGAATTTTTCTGAATTTTAATCAAGCTTAAATTGAATTTTTAGAATTTAAAAGAATTTAATATGAATAAAATAAACATTAACATAAGCTGCAATTATTTTATTTGAGTTCCTTGTCTCTCAAGGATTTTTCTAGTATTTTTGGTGAATTTTAGGGATTTATTTGCTATTTTCTAGACCTCATTTTAGCTTTCTTTGAATTTACAAAAAGAAAAGGCGAGAGAAAAAATCCCTAAAGCCCTTCGGGCCGAAACCCTAGCCGACCCACTCCTTCCCCGCTCGATCCCATCCGTCCGCGATGCCACGCGTCAGCGTGTCTGCCTTCGTCTCCGATCCGGCCCGTACCCAACCCGGACTGCCTCGGTTCGTGTGTTAAAAGCGTAGCCGCCTCCTCGGTTCGCGTGCACCCTTCCCATCGCCGCTGCCACCCCGCCGTGCGCCGCCGACCGGAGCCGCCCTCGTCGGCGTCCTCGCTGCCGCTGCCCACGTCGCCGTCGTTGGACACGTCGCCGTGCCTCACCTCACCGGGCCACCCCGTTCTTCGCCGCTGGTGAGCCACCGCCGAACCCCGCCGATCCGCCCGTGTCGAGCTGCCATTTCTGAAGTCCTTCGCCACGTCAGTCCTCGTCGCCGGTAAGAGCTGACGCCGGTGACCCCTCTACCCTCGTCACCATCTCTCGCGCCGGGAAGCACCGCCGCCGTCGTCCCGTGCCCTCCCCGCCGCCGGAGACCTCTCCACCGCCCAGAACCCGAATCTCGCCGCTCGCCCCATCGTTGTCGCCCGCGCACCGTCCCTTGGTCCGCGCGCCATGCGCGCCACGCCCCGCGCCCGCTCCCTCGGTCGCCGCGCCAGACCCCGCCCGCATCCGCTCGCTCGCATCCGCGCGACGCTTCGCGCGGCGCGCCAGGCCACGCGTCAGCCATCGGCCGACTCACGCCTCCGCGCCGCTCAATCCTAACCATTCCTCCAGATCTGATCCAACGGTCCCGATTGAGCCACTTGTCGCTCCATCGGCCGTCCGATCCCACCGCGCCGCCGTCGCACCCAAGTCGCGCCAGCTCAGCCCTGCCCATGTGGCAAGCCACGTCAGCCCTAGCCTACGTGGCAAGCCACGTAGCCATGCCACGTCAGCGCCACATCAGCAAAACCCATCCACCGGTGCCACGTGTCGGCCACGTCAGCATGTGCCACGTGTCGGCACCAGCTGCTGCCACGTCAGCCCTAACTTCGCCGCGTCAGCACCGCCGCCCGCCCTACTGTTTTGTGCACCGGGTTCACAGTAGACTCGTCCTACCGTACACCGGGTTCACAGCACAGTGCCTTTTTCGAATTTTAGTGTTTTCCTTTGGGGTTTATTTTTCGAGAGCCCGTTCGCCTCCGTCCTAGCTCCGATCGATCCCGTTCTTTTTTCTAAATTCATCTAAAATCGAGCTCTAGCTTTTGGTTCTTGTTTCATGATTTTTGGAGATCATTTGCTTATCATTTTATGAGTTTTTCTTATTTCGGTCGTTTTCTCTCTCGTTAGATTCCGATTCCGGAGGAGCAGGAGCTACGTCCGAAGACCAAGAGTACCTCGCTGAGCATAACCAAGGTAAGTCGTGTCTTTCGATCATGTTGATAAATAGGATTGGTTTCCTTATATGCTTAGGTTTCCTTATCCATATATGACATATTCCCCTGTAATATCCACTTGTACTCTATATATATATATTGCCCATTAAGCCCCTTCAATATATACACAATATTCATAACATGGAGTGGTTCAGGAAAGCTGGTCTCCTTTTTTTCTTCTTTTGAGTCTTCTGCTGCGTCCATCCAAGTCCATAGTTTCTACTCTTCAGTTCGTCTAAACCGCGCAAGTCCACAAATTTATTGTCAGACATAGAAGTGTAGGAATTTTGTTTTGCATGACAGCAGCCGCCACTCTTCTCTTTGAGCCACGTGAAGTTCGTAGAAGTTATGACGCCATCGTCCCGAGCTTCTAATGCCGCCGCACTTCTTCTGCACCTTGTGCATTGCGCCGCCGCTATCTTGAGCTTCGATATGTGCCACCATGCCTCTATCTATTCCTTTTTGGCTTGATTTGATATTATTTTTCAAGGGATCTGCACGCTACGATGACATTATCAAGACTCAGATTTTGGATTTTTTTTTTACTATTTTAGTGACAACTCTTTTCAAATACAATGCTATTGCATACGCTTTACATTTGAAGGAGAGTGTTAAGAGTATTAGAGATATAATACGATTGGTTTTCTTATATGCTTAGGTCTTCTTATCCGTATATGGTATATTTCTCTGTAATATCCCCTTGTATCCTCTCTATATATTGCCCATTAGGCCTCTTCAATATATATATACAATATTCATAACAATAGTGACGGCATCAGTTCTACTCAAGCATCAGAGAAATAATCTTAGGACAATAGAACAGACAGCAGAATATAGATGACAAAGGTTTAAATCAACAATAATAGTGTAAGATGCAGGTGCTTTACAATTTTTAATAGATTCATTAGTTCACTCGAGGGTTAAATAACGCAAATACATTCAGCGCTTCCACAGATGTACTGAAAATAAATTTGATAGATAAAGTACATCAAATCAGAACATTCATATCTCCATACAAAGTTGTAGCAAACCAAAAACATATTAAGCTAACAGACACGTCCATTGCCGATATCCTGTCCTTTTTCACTATCCCCACACCATCCTTTAATTGCTCCGAAGGAAAAACTTGATTTGGCACTACATCCTTTAATTTCAGAACCACAATTTTAAGATTTAAATTCATTCTCCATGTAATCTTACATCACTGACAGACATTGGTGAATATATTATTAACAGTGTGATGGGAAGAATTAGCCAAAGTTGAGGTGCTTGGTGATCACTGTAATCATTGCACACTTCATTTTTAAGATCAGTCACATTCTGAATGAAGCAGTGTATGTCATATGTGCAATTTGAGGATGGAAATTACCTAAAATCATTGCAAATCTTAAGGGAACGAAATGTAAAGGAACATTATGAGATTGAGAAATTAACAATGGAAAAAACACAAATATCATGGATTTGCCCTGTTTGTAGGTAATAGCTTCGTAGTATATTTGATTTCAGAATTCCACTAAATTTATTGCAATAGGCCCCTAGACTAAAGCTCTAATGTGTGTAGAAGGTATAAAAATCTAATCGTTGTCCACGTAAAGAAGAAAAGATAATAGGTACAAATTTATCAAAGGTAGTGTTTTGATTCTAGATTATCCACGGAGCTATCGGTCTTTTGAGTTACCGCCCATGTAACTTTTATTTTGGTAGTGGTCTACTACTAATCTGATTGCTCTGAACAAAAGAAAAAAGACCAAAATTTGTGTAAGATACTCTATCTAGTGTACGGGAATACATACTCTATTGGACTCTGAGGGCAATTGGGTAATTTCCCAATTTGATGAAAAAAGAAAAAGAGAGAGAAGAGGGAGAAATGGTCTCACCTGTCGGTGGGACAGAGGAGATAAGGCCTTGCGGCCATTTCTCTCTGTGCGCCTGAAGAGCTCGCCTTGACTGCTTCTTTGGCAACCGGGCCGTGCGCCGTTGGTGGCGGCGCCAGAGGCACCACCGGCCTGAGCGCATTGGCGCTGCCCAGTGGCTGCAGCCCACCATCAACCTCCTCTCTCCCCTATATAAGATGGCTTTCCTCTCCACTTTGAGTCCCCAGAAAACAGTGAGTTCCCCCATTACTCGACCTCCTCCACTCGATTGTGTTCCCGTTTGGGTCTTGGTGCTGCGGCGGCGCCGTGGTGTTCTTCATCGGCACCTGTGGCAATGTGGTCCGAATTTGATTTCTTTGGCATATCCCATGCGGTTCCCTTGTGCTCTATCTATGAGGATTTGGGGATTTTGCCCTAGAAGTCCAAATCTGGTTGGCTCTAGATCATGTTGAGGAAGAGAAGTTTAGTTGTTTGTTCACTGGTGCTCTTGGCTGGAGCGCTCGTCGGTTTTGTGTGGCATCTACCGCGACCCTCGACTTCCTACTTCGGTGACCCGTGGTTTGAAGTGCGGCGTTGTATCTCCGTCTACCTCGTCTCCTTGCGCGGCATAGCGAGGCACTTGGTGGCTTCCCTCTAGGACAGTGCTCTGTGCGTAGCTTACCTTGTGTGGTTTCGTCTCGATGATTTCAAGTATCATCGGTGTTGTGAGTATTTCACCTGTTTACTCTATGCAATTTCGTGATCTATTTCAAATATCTACGAGTTATCACTGATTGGAAATTGCAAAGTACTATTGGCGAGTTAATTGCTTAATGATAAAATGACTTTAAAACTGAGATTATATATGATTTTGAGTATATATTGGTCTTGAACTTTGGGCTGGCTTGCTATTTGGTATGCTTATAGTCTAAGTTCTATGCTCTATGACCCTTTTCGGTCACTGTAGTTGACATGAACATTATCATGCTATGATAATCAATGTTGTTCATCTCATTTGAATGTCGGATTGATTATTGTGCTCTTGTACACTGTACAGCAAGCCATTTTCATGATCATTTAAGCTCAAAAACTAATCTATAAGCTGTCATATATAATTAAGATTGCATTTTATCATGACGGAGACGGTCAGGAGTGAATCTTGTGTAACTAGCCTTCTGAGAGTAATATATAACATTCCAAATCTTAGCAATATGCTGCTTTGGGCATAAACTTCTACTTGAATGACTTAAAAGGTTTATATGTGTATGTGTTATTAAGTCATTTTTATGTCTTTGGTATCATGCCTTTGTTATTATTAAAAATACTAGAATTAATTCTGAATTTATGCTAAAACCACATTATTTACAACATACTCATGTTGATGCGGGTCAGGCTACTGTCACTGGTGAATCGTGAAGCTCAACTGGTTTGGGCTAGTGTAGCTAGAACTAAACAGATTCTACACGCGGCTAGCTCTCCAAGGGCGTATATAGGCAGGGGGTGACAACTCAGGATGCCCGTTTCACCGTTTGGCTGTGTGGGAGACGGAACAGTCGCTCGCTTGCTGCTGGCATGTACGCGGACTGTAGAATTTGGAGAAAACAGGGTGTGAATTCAAGGTGGGTACTGTATTGCAGAGCTCTTAAATTATGGTAAGAAGATAGCTTTTTTTTCGGCTTATGATTTATAGCTTCTCCCGAATAAACTAAAGAGATAGATTTTCTGTTGTCTTTTCAAAATGACTTATCAAATTATTAGTATTTGATTTGTTCGGACAAACACTCGAGTTAAGACTAAAAATCATCTACCGCAGCTGAAAAAAACTGATCCAACAAAAACTGAATCGCGGCTGGCGTGGTAGAACCTCTCGGGGTAATCACAGAATGCAAGCAGGAGCTGAGCCTGGTGAAGCATCGTAACGTGAAAATCGAGACCTCTATTAAAGTCCTGTTTGTTTCGGCTTTTTTTCGATTTTAACTTCTAGCTTCTGCTTTTTTCTCACTATTCAGTATTTCATCTTTTTCTAAATTATTTTAGATATTTTAGGTTTTTTTGTACTTTCTTTTTTTCCCGTGTTTCTTTGTATTGTCCCTAATGGGTTAACATGTTTTTTCTATTTTTATATTTTTTTTAAAAATTAATTATATCTAAAAAGTCAAATCAGTTACAGTAAAAAAATCAGCTACAGTAAAATTTCAGTTAAAAGCCAGAAACCATCGTTAAAATGAGCACCCTCGGCTGTCACTGGAGAAGAGATGGTTTTATTCTGTAATAGGTAGTTTATCTCTGTCTGTTTTATCTCCTGGTAGTTGAGGACGCTTGAGTTTGGCACCAGCAGCTCAGCACGAGTTTCACTAAATATAAATGTTGATGTTACTTGATAAACGGTCCCAATTCAAATTAGGAGTAGAACTGCATGTAAGTTATCTTAACTATAAAAAAACTTCATATTTAAGAAACACGAGAGAACATCTTAGTTTGGCCTCTTGCATGCGCCTGCAGGTCGCTGCAGTTCTATCCCTCAGCTCGGCAGGTCGCTACATGGGAGAGACCAGTGTACAGCTCCACGTCGAAGGGACGCCAAGCCCGTGTGGCATCTAACGTGTGCACGGCTGAACGAGCCAAGCAGTCATGAGAGACTGACGAGGCGGCCCGGGCACGGGCTGATCAAAACCTGTAGCTCAATGATATTTCGTGGATGGCTTGTTTGGTTGGAGGCATGGCCAACTTGTCTTGCAAAAAGTGCTGTCATGTATGAGACATGAAAATTTGATCATTTTTTCATTTGATGATTTTTGTCGGGTCAGGTGAACCTGGAGATGAGTTGTTTGGTTGGAAACTGTGCCTAAGCAAATTGTAAAACTAGAGAGGATAAAATGCCAATCTTATGGCATCGATCTAGACAAAACAAAATGGATCGATGCATCGATAGTGAAGCCTAGTGCCCAGGCCCATGCCAGGGAGGGGCCAGGCCAGGTCAAGATGGTCCGGGTCTCAAAGCAAACAGGCGATTATGAATTCGGGACTGCGTACACATCCTTGGAACTAGAATTTCACCTTTGAAAAATCAACAGGAGCGTCACAAGATAAGGAAGCTATCAACAATATCAGTAAGAACAGATAGCATTCGACCGTACAAATAATCCACACTTCTGGCAAATACAGAAAGCATTCTACCACAACCAACAGAACGATTGATATCGTACTAAATATGCATTGAATATGCAATAGCAATGGAGACAAGGAAAACTTGCATTCGACTTAATGTTGCACTCCACCAGTCTATGCCCCCAAAACAAACTTGAAGAAGGTTAAAAAACCTTCCAGTTATGTCCAAATATAAAGGGTGAAAACTATTAACGGGGCAACGGCCAAAAAAGACCAAAGAAGAAAAAATATTATGAACATCAAATAGTTGCTGTCTTTTAACACTCCCGCTCCTCCCTGCACATTCTTCACAGTAACTAGTTTGCAATGTGAATCATCCTGGACGAATTCCATCGCGGCCCTTTCTCAACAAATTTCGAAGCCTCACAGGAACCAACGCCGATGCCTGATGTTGGCAGCCAGTGGAATCTAGTAGGTTATGGAACAGGTTAGCACACGTCCCGGTCGCCTATTGCAACTCTCATAGTATCTGTACAAGCTGCCCAACAGTGCACACACAAGTGCGGGAATGACTGATTAACCAAATCCAAACCCTTCGTTCGCCTCATGAATAGCCAATAGCAACCTCTCCTGGAGCTGGTCTTTGGATGTGTACTCAGGCAAGTCCAGTTGGTTAAAGCTGCAGTGAGCAAAGGCAGAAGAACAAATCAGAGCGGATGTCAGTAACCCAAACAATTTTGGCCGGTGCTAAGTCTTTTCATGTCAAAAGTTAAAAAACACACACACGAGAAGATTGATTACCAGGTATGAGCTGAAGGCAGATGGTTGGTGCTGCCGTAGGCCTTGTGTATCTGGAACCGTTGTGGCCCAGATATTCCTTGGAGTGCACTGAAACCCTCAAGAGGAACCTACGGTTCAACTCAAAAGCGTAAGCAACAACATACAAATTATAGGAAGCCTTTTTTCTACTACTAGAAGTAGTTACTCCCTATGTTGTATCTCACAACGTATGGAGTATCTTGTGCAAGGATATGTATGTGTAGTATGTAAGACCATCTAAATGGTGCGTACACTTTTCCATAGATGGTATGTACATTTTTTTAGACGTACTTCTTTTTATGTGCGAACGTGAAGGCATTTGCAAAATACAGTAAAAACCATGGACCCCCTTGCAATATTTTCTGTGTACCATATTGGAGTATCTTATAATTAGTATATATAAGTGTACCCGATATGATAAAGGAGTATTTCACATTCGTTCAAGTGGTATATCAGATGTGGAAGTAATTACATATCTACACCCAATAGAAGGTATTTTTCCATGTGTGTGTGTGTGTGTTTATTTATTTACTTATACAAAGCATCACTTAACAAGACAATGGATACAGATGCTGCGATCAAGATTCGAAACATGATGATCACATCCTCAGTTTGCCGATTACAAGGATCAGGAGTTAAACAGTGAATCACAAAGCCAAACATGAGGTGAAAACAGTGAATCACAAAATAGATAAAATGGCTTCAAATTTGAGAAGTTGGGGAAGCTGCTTTCGGCAATACCTTTGAAGTGCCAGTAACGAACTGAAGGAACCGAGCTTTGTCCTCCTTGCTGAACCCTTGGACAATTTCCCAGAACCATTGAATGACTGGAGAAGCCATGCTGTAGCCAGAATATTCTGTATTTGCTTTTAGATCGTCCACTGAAAGACACACAAAACAAGTAAATAACATGCAAGATTAAACCAGATTATTCAACAACATTGCATCTTATAAACTCACAGTCAATATCTGGGAGTCCGCTGATTAGCAATTCAAGCTCTTTGTCATTAAAGATAGATATCAGCTCCCGAGGAATGAGTTCATTAAAACCTTCCATGAATGCATTAATCTGAGGCCTAATTGCAGTGGTTAAACGATGCTCTGTTACCCGATTCACATATTCATGCTTGTTTTCCTCAGTGACCCTGATGTTACGCCCTCCAGGAATCAACTCACAATCAGTTACCTGCATAGATGAATTGGGAATTAGTTTGACGAAAGGGGTGACCAAAAGAATTTGGGTGGGGGGGGCAATACCTCTGCCTTCTCATACAATATCAGTTTCTCTTCGTCTGCATCCATGCTAAAGGTGAGGTCCAACATATCACTTATGTCATTCTGTACATAAAAAAGAGAGAATAGGTCACACCTGGACAGTCAACAAAATTACCAGAAAGAAGCAAGAAACTAAAAAAAAAACACTTGTACACACAGAAAAGCATACCTCAAGCATCCATTTCAGGTTCCTGTAGTACGCAGGATCAATGGCTTCAACATCATGGTAAGTAACCTTAACACCAAGTATGTGCTTGTAGAAAGATCTAGTGAAATGGACATCCAAAAGTTGCCCATCGAAAAGAGCTTTACCAACCTGGGGCATAAATTTTAGAAATAACCACAATACTTGGGTAAAATAATAAATAACTAGGAGCATCATCACTCACCACTCGTCCGACAAATTTGAAATATGAGAGGTGTTCAGTCTGATACACAGAGTTAGGGTTTGGTTGAAATGTTAAGTCATTTCCAACAGTCGTAAATAGAAGGGCGCCCTTGTCAAAAATCACCCGTGATAGCAACTGATACCACTCTCTTGTTAGTCCACCGGCATCAATGCCTTCTTCTCCTTGGAAATGAACAGTGAGCCTACCCTTTAAATCCTCAGGTGAACGCATCCTAAGCTGATTATAGGAGTCCTCCAGAATGTATGCCCGGCGCACAGAAATTCTAACGGGACTATGATGATGATCATGCTGATGCTTGATTTTAGACCGGAAATATGCACGCTTGTTGTCAAAATCAATCAGGCGAGGGATTTTCAACATCAGAGAGAATGACTTTTCAAGCAACCCAGGGTTTTGGCGGATAAACGCATTTAACAATCTTCTGTGCTTCTCTGAGAATTTCACAAAAGCATTGTGTTTCTCATCAAGACTGGCATGGCTTCCAGATGATTTCTGCCCACCACTAGATGTTGAAGCATCATCCATATCAGACGTTGAAGCCTCTTGGACAGCATCAGGTTGTCCAGGACGTAGCTTCTCGCATGTCACGAAAAACGATTCTATGTATGGTAATATGTTCTGGGTTCCAGCTGGCAATGGAGGTGCTACACCTGTTGTTAATGTAGCTGCATTTGCAGAAGCAGGACTTAGATTTGATGCATATTCTGAAGAGCCCTCTATTTTGCTTATGCAGTTGCTCAGTTCCAACCACATAGCATCCAATGCTGTGTTAATTTCGGAAATCTGGCACAGTGCATCTGAATGGTCCTTTTCAGCGAGAAGCTCTGGATCCTTTTTGTCTTGCAGAGTGGTGACAAGAGAACTCAAAGTCTGCACTACTCTAAGAATTGCAGTTCCATTGGCCGATGATGTGCTCAGAAGTGCCTTTTCAGAGTCCTCATACAAGTGAAGCTCCTTCATCGCACAGTGTGTCAAATTTTGCATTGATCGTGCAAGCTCATTTATGAAATGGCAACAGAAGAAAGGAGCCAGTGCTACAATCTTTTTCAAAACTTCTGCTACAAGGACATATGCATTATCTGACAACCTGAAAAGACAAAAGGACCACCCTTTCTTCTGTTAGTTATACTAAAAATACAATACTAGGCAAGAAAGAGCTAATAAAAGACAATCCAACATACCACAAAGTTAAAAGAGTATGCCAAACTGCTTATATCTCAAAGACAAACAAGTCACAAACAAATGAAAACTGAGCAAAGCAAAAGCTTGAATAACTAACAGCACAGTTTCTTCTGCTTTTCCTATTACGTCTAGTTCCACCGCCACTGCTGCCACCACTTCTGGAGCTTTTGCGCAGTGGCATCACCGTTTAAGTCACCTGTGTGAGTCCCACCTTTCTTCATTAATTTATGGTGTTCTTGGACATATTACTGTTGACACATCCATACTTTGTCAGAGTTGTAAGCTGGGCAAACAGCTACAACTTTCTTATCATTCTAAGACGGGCATATATTCTATATAATTTTCATTGATAATTATTCCCGTTTTACTTGGCTTATCCCTATGTCTAATTGTGATCAGTTTCTTACGATCTATCGTAACTTTACCACAATGGTTCGTACTCAGTTTGTGCTCTATTAGTACTTTTCGATGTGATTCTGCTAGCGAGTGCTATTCTAGCACTTTTAGACAATTTCTTTCTGAGCAAAACACTCTTTAACAGTCTTGTCCTGGTGCCCATGCCCAAAATGGGATTACCAAGCGCAAGCATCGTCATCTTACTGAGACTGCTCACTCTTCTCCTTGCTCTCACATTCCACCACAGTTCTGGGCTGAGACTATTTCTATGGCTGCATATCTTATCAATATACAACCTTCCACTGCTCTTAAGGATGTCAGTCCTATAGAGCATATCTACTCTAGAACTCCCAATATAGTCATCTTCCAGTTTTTGGCTGCACATGTTTTTCCTGCTGCAGCCTCATGAGCACACCAAACTGTTAGCCCAGTCAGTTGAGTACGTGTTTCTTGGGTACAGTTCTAAGCATAAAGGTTATCACAGCTATGATCCTTCTGCTTGATGGATCAGGATCTCACAAGACATTGTCTTTGACGAATCTCAACCATTCTTCTATCAAAATTCGGCTCCTCGTCCTACTTCCACCATCGAAACGATCTCCTGGTTCTCTCCTGATTCTTCACCCATTTCTCCCCTTTCACAGCCGTCATATAGTTTGTCTTCAGTGGTTCCTTCCGTACCTCCACCTCATGTGTTGCCTCCTGCAGCACCGCCTCTTACAACTGTAGCACCACCATCTCGTTTCTCTGGGATGCACTACTCGTAGGGGTCAAAACGGATCCGGATATTACTCAGATATCCGGCTACCAAATCCAAATATGTCAGCTCTGGATACAAAAAATGAATCTGGATGTGTCGGATCCGAATACCTAGTGCCCAAATGCGGATACAAAGCTGGTATGGGTCAGCGCGGATCCAGATATCCGTCAGATATCCGGATTCAGCAAATATAATAACAACAGCTTACTAATACGTATCTTTTGTGTTTGGCCTTCAAATTGGGCATATTATATATGTATTTTGATCATCTCGATGAGCCTTCATCATGGTGGACTTTAATTTGGCATTTCATATTTTTTATTTTGGTACATCCCCCAATAAAGCTTTTTGTATGTTCTTTTTAGCTAAATTTGATATTTTATAATTGATTTATTTGCAATATATCTAGAATTGATTAGGATTAGTGACGAAATGATAGCAATGATCAAATGATTACTTGATAAACTAGAGGAAAAAAGGCATAAATATTACTATAAAACCGATATTGATTTGTTAAACTTCATTGCGTCAGAGGATACGAAGCTGTCCTCAAAAGTTGTATTATTCATTTGTAGCAGTTAACATTTAATGTGCAGTTACATGTTAAGTCACTGAGCCAATTATTTATCAATTTAAAATGTTAAAATAATTCGGTGGCATGTTTTAAATAGGAGAGGCCACGAATAATTATTGAAATCCCAAAAAAAAAGTCGAATCCAATCCGATTTTGAGCATAGTCCGATCTAAATTCGTATCTGATATTTGTCCGGTCCATATTCATATCCGACATTTGTCCGATTCGTATTTGAATCCGAGAAAAAAATATGGATACGTATATGGTTTGAGCACTATCCGATTTGTATACAATCCGTTTTCACCCCTAACTACTCCAGACGTCCTCGTCCTTTCACCAGACTCTCCTGGTATCTTGCCGACACCAACGCCTGATTCCTCTGATGATGCTCCTTGTTACGCTCTTCGTGACCAGACATCCCTTCGGCTTCTTGATCGTTTTGGGTTTACTTCGACAGCTCATGCTCTCTCTGTCATTGAGCCTAATTATTATCGTGAAGCTACCTCTCATTCTGAGTGGCAGCCCGCTATGACAAAGGAACTTGATACTCTTCGACGTACGGAGACTTGGGACATTATACTGACACGTGTATGCCTGTCCTAACACGTGCAAGTGGTGTACAAGATTAAGACCAAGTCTGACGGCACTATTGAGCGCTACAAGGCCCGTCTTGTGACTCGCGGCTTTCAGCAGCAGTACAATCGTGATTACGATGACCACTGTGCGCTCTCTTATTGCGATTGCTTATGTTCACCAGTGGTCTATCTCTGCTAGATGTTAAAAAATGCCTTTCTTAATGGTGCTTGCATGGGGAGGTTTACATGCAGCCACCACCTAGGTATTTTGTTCAGATGACCATGTTTGTCGTCTTCGTCATGCTCTTTATGGCCTCAAAGAAGCCCCTCAAGCCTGATTTGCGTGTTTTACTTTAGTGATTACCGCTATCAATTTCAATATCTGTGCCCATGATCCTGCTCTATTTATCCATGTCAAACCTCGAGGTAGGATACTGCATCTCTATGTAGATGATATGCTTATCACTGGTGGTGATTCCTCATTCATTACATACGTGAAGAAGCATCTAAGTGAGCAGTTTCTGATGACTGATCTTGGTTTGCTTACGTACTTTCTTAGGTAGGATTGAGGTTTCTTCCACGTCTGAGGGTTACTACCTCTCCCAGCAGAAATATATCAAGGATCTTCTTGATTGGTCTGGTCTGACTGATACTCACACTGTTGAGACTCATATGGAGCTCCCTTCAGCTCCGTGCTACTGATGGTGATCCTGTTGAGGATTCTACTCGTTATCGCCTTCTTGTTGGGAGGCTGGTATATCTTGTGAGCACTCGCTCTGATATTGCTCGTGTTGTTCATATCTTAAGTCAATTCATGGCTCATCCTACTCATCTTCACTACAGTCAACTTCGTGTTCTTCGCTACTTACGTGGGACAATCTCTTGTCGCTTGTTTTTTTCTAGCTCCACCTCACTATATCTTCATGCGTACTCCGATGCGACCTGGATTAGTGATCTTTCTGATCATTGTTTTTTTCCTACTTTCTGTATTTTTCTTGGCTCCTCCATGATTGCCTGGAAGACAAAGAAGACTATAGTTTTCCGTTCAAGTGCAGAGACTGAGTTGAAAGCTATGACAGTTGTGACAACAGAGTTTACTTGGTTGAGATAGCTACTTGCAGACTTTCGAGTACCTATGGGGGACCTACAACCCTTATGACCGACAGTACAGGCGCTATCAGCATTACCCATGATTCATCAAAGCATGAGCTCACCAAGCACATTGGTGTAGATGTTTCATACACTCGCTAACAGGTGCAGGAGGGAGTACTCGCTTTACAATTTATGCCATCAGAGTTACAGCTTGCTAACTTCTTCACGAAGCCACAGATCAGGGTACAACACTTGCATTTTCTCTTTAAACTCAGTGTGTGTGATCCACCGAGGGTGTTAAGGATAGAATATGATTGTTATTTGTTTCCTTATATGTATTAGTTTCCTTATTTGTATATAGCATATTACTCTATATATCCTTTTTTGTACTTCCTATATATATTGCCTTTTGGGGCTCATGAATAGACACATAATATTCATGACACTTCCCACAATTTTCTTAAACAGCATAAGTAAAGCGACAATTAGCAGCCAATAGGGGAAAAAACGAATTGTATGAATTACTAAAGCAATTTACCAAAGGTAAAAGTTCATACCCGTCATGTGCAAGCAATGAACATAGCAATCGCAGCTCTGCTTGGGGAAGACTATGTAAAATTGCTTGCAGGCTGCTTTCGTTATCAACAGCAGGGGTTTTGCCACTATCCTCAGAACTGGACTTTGCTCCAGTTGATCCAACAACACTGGCATCTTGGGCACCTTGCATTGCATTCTCGGGTCCAGATGGTTTCTCAGATGATGCTTCCAACTTAGCTTGACCAATTTCATTCTCGGCATTAAGCATGACAACTTCAAGAAGGTTCAGTAACTACACAGGTTCAAAAGGTTGAGGAACAGGGCTGAGAAAATTAATTGAAGATCCACATCGAAAAATGAATGAAAAAATGTGTACCTGTTCAAGATGAGCTACACTTCTCATATAAAGTGGCTGATTCAATAGAGTTAGAAGTAGAACAAGCGCGAAAGCTCTCTGTTCTACATTACCTTCCAGTAGAACAGCCTTGCCATGCCTCTGATCAAGTGTTTCAGTATGGCATGTTGGTGGGCAAGGGAACTCAAGAAAAAGCAAGAGTTTAGCCACATTCGGATGATTTCTCGCCAAGTATGTCAGAGTTTCAAGCACACGACGGGAAACCAATGGAGGCACACCTATTTACAACAACAAAGAAATAATTTAATACACAATTCTGGTGCAATTCTCAGCAAGACATACCAAGAGCGCTAGTCAAATGCCTAGAAAAAACTGAAACCTAATTACCATCTGAGGATTGAGGGCGTGAATATGTGATATTTGCATGGCACCCATATAGCCTAAATGGAGGCTCAGTTGCATCAATTGATTTCTTAGAAGAGCCTTGCAGATCAAGCATAAGCATATCCACCAGAATTTGAACCAGGGACTTTCTGCTTTCCCAGTGAGCACAAAGATTCAAAAGAAGCCTCTGCAATTGACCCTTATATAGAGGCTGTAAATGAGAGGGGCAAAGTTATTACTAAAAGTGCTTTCGACACCACCAAAACAGAGCAGAAGCAAAAGTGATATTATTACCTGAACAACTCGAAGTAACCGAATAAGAGCTTTGAGAGCATCCTTGTCGACAAGAGGAGTCCCTTCAGTTTCAATTATCTTGCTAGTTGGTTGACGGGAGGAATCACCAGCATTTCTCTCAAGGCCTGAACCAATGATATCACCACGTCGGGAGGACTCACCTCTCCTGTTCCTGGAGTTCATGCCAAAAAGTGAGCTGCTATGGTACCGATGAGCAAATCTCTCCCGTAACATGTTGGCTTCAGCAACTAATGCAGGTGTCAGTGTAGCAAGTAGGGTATCCGGTGATGTCAAAAGCACCTGGGTTATCAATAATTACATGAGAACATGAGAACCAAGTTCTGGCAAAAAAAAAAAATGAGACAGATAATAGAACAAACCATACCTCCTCCCGAATTTCTGAAGGGAATGTTGCAATAATTGAAACAGCATCCATTTCAACTGGCTGTCCTTCCAGTTCTTGTGATTGTTGCAACCTTTGGGCACGTTGTTGAGCTAGAACCTCTTCACGTATATCAGGCGGAAGTGCGGCAAGGAATTCAGGATCAATATCCCCATCATTCTGAGGCTCCTCATTAGAAGTCTCAGTCACTTGATTTTGACGTGAAGAAAGAACTTCAGCCCGTAAATCCTCTGGAAGAGCCTCCAAAAATGTAGGGTCGATTGAATCAGTGTCAGTAGCTCTGTTAGGCTCCCGATCCCCCTCATTGGCATTCTGATCAGATTCTTGGTTTGGATTTTGAGGAACCTCACTAACACTCTCCAAAGATATATCTCTACTGCTAACTGGCACGGCACTTCCAGACGGACGACGTGATCGAGCAGCTGCCTGTACATCACCCAAAGGAAGCCTTTCTGAAGGCCCATGCCGGTCACCATCATCATGCCCTTCAACACTTCCTATCTCAACCTCTAAACTTTTGAGGCTTTCCCCTAAAGTAGCACCACTACCACTGCTTGCTTGGCTTACTGCTTCAACATCACGTACAACAGTGTCACTACGTTCATAATGCATCTCTGTAACATGCTCACTTGCATTGGACACATCTCTTTGAAGTGCATCGCTGTGAGGAGGTGCAGGACCAGCACTTTCAGAGCCATCTACCTCAGTCCTTGCTGCAGCTGTAACTACGATTTCATTGTTTTCATTTTGTTCTGCTGGTGCTTCTTCCCTAGCCTCAGTTTCTGATCCGAGCAAATTGTTGGGCTGATGATTTTCTTGAGCACCACCAGCAGGTGTACTCTGGCCATCAGGTTGCTCAGGAGTAGGGCGCCTCAACTGAGAGACCAGCAGCTCTTCAATGCCATCAGGTACTGCAGGGGCCGCAGATCCACTGCGTTGCGGACTGTCATCAAGCCACATATTAAATCGGTGTCCACTTCGTCCACTTCGCAAGCTTCTGAACATTGCATCCAAACGGGAAGAACTATTTTCATGATTCCGATCAGAGAAAGCCATCTCAACTAAATTTTCTGAAAAGAAACAATAATTTGAATGAGTCATGTATGATATATGCCAGACTTGACACCATATATGTACCAGTAACAAGTTAGGAAACTTAGGCACATAACAATCTAGCAAGTTTTTTCCTATTCTAGTTTGCCAAACGGAAAAAGGGAAGATAATAACGAAAAAGATAAGATACCTGGTTGTCTCTGTTGTGGAAGGTGTAGCATTGAAGAAGGCTCCTCCAAGAGCGGGTGGTCAAGAACGCCATGATCACTTGATCTCCCGAGAAGGTTGTATATGGATGTACTACGGCCTTGCCGTCTTGTGCCAAAAATGTCCAAAGGCATCACACGCAGTGTATCTCCAGATAAATTGTTGCTCCCCCCGAACACCTCAATATGGTCAAATACATTAATTCCATTAATCCCCTCCTCCAGGCGAAGGATGACTCCTTCCTCATCCTCATCATCATCATCATCATCTTCTTCTTCTTCTTCTTCTTCTTCTTCTTCTTCTTCTTCTTCTAGCAGATCCTCATCAAATTCCTCTTCATCAATCTCACGGTCATCCTGATCTGTGTCAGGATGAGACATTTGATGGGCATCATCTTCCTCCAGGTTGTTATTCTCATCATCCTCATCATCATCTTCATCAACTTCCTCACCATCATCTGCTGACATATCTTCATCACTGTCGTCATCGTCGTCAACCATATCATCCTCTCTATTACGTGGAATTTCAAATCTAATCTCCATTGTGGACTCATTTCCAGTTCCATCTTCAGCAATCTCATGCATAAAATCATCTTCACCATCACGGGCAAAGCCTCCATCTAGATCACGGTCATGATCCATCTCATCTGCCACTGAATCTGAACTTTGTGAAGTTTGAACAGCATTGAAGGTTTCCCTGTGATCAGTAATCATTGCAGTAGGTTGAGAAGTTGTGTCAAGAACCTGGAACCTATTAGATGACTCCACATTGTTCTGGTCAGAAGCAATCTTTGATGAGTTCTCCCCTTTGGCATTGAAATCTGCTGAATGAACATGTTCCTTAGTAACCACCTCAAGGGCCTTAACAATAGCAGTTACAATCTTTGCTGAATCAGGGTGGTCCAAATCTAGAACTTGAAGGGTTCTGGATAAAGATTGAACAAGACCAACTTCAACAAAGGTAACTGCAGATTCTGCAGAAAGTGAGGAGCCAGTTGGCGAGCGGGCTGACAGAATATCACTGAGCAAATCAACATATGAAATCATCCTTAATATTGGGGGTTTGCAACCAGTAGAAGAATCTGTGAAGTCAACAAATATACTGCAGACTTCAGAAAAAATCCTTTTTCGACCCTCTGCAGAACGAATAGAAGAAGCCACCAAGAATTGATTTGCCCTTGTAGCCAATTTGAACCTCCAATCTCCATCAGCTTTCCTCTCTTTCTTTTGCTTTGTAGCATGTGGAAGCAAATGCTGCAATATATGACTAAATATCCCACCACTGCTTAGACCAGAAGTGGTCCTGCTAGGACCACGCGTGCTGCTCAACTCAGCATCATGACGAAGGACTACTTGAACGGATGATGCATAAGTCAAAAGTACATCTGTCAACAGCTTCAGGACGAATGCACTTTTAGCAAGGGATGCTGTAGCCTCTTGGACTGCATGCTTGGATTCTTCAGGTGTGACAGCAACAGCCTTCCCTTTCCCTTTTGCTGAACTAGAGTCAATATCCATGTCTGTAGATGAGGCAGTACCAGAGACACCATCAGGTTGATCCTCAGCTCTGGGTGGTGTGACAAAGGACATAACCAGATCTAACAGATGTTCAATAACAGTGACAAAGCTTTGTGGAGGCTTGCGATGAGATTTCACATTCCTTGTATTTAAATCAGGTTGTTTCCCTTGAACATTTCCAGGAGATCCTGAAACCATGTCCCCTGATGTTATCTTCGTGACAAGACCTGCTGCTTTATCCTTATCAGCTGACTTGTCCTTCTCTTTCTCCTTGCTCTTTTCTTTCTCCCTGTCCTTCAACAGAACAACATATGGTCTATCTCCAACCATCTCAATCTGGCACACAGCTTGGGCAGCTTTCATAAATATCACTGGGTCCCTATATACAACAAACGCCAAATTCTGGACAAAATTGCGTGGTGTAACCCTGGGGTTTGCATGCCGATTAGCAGCCGTGACAAGACTGTGGCGTATTTCTAATTCCATTGCTTGCTGAAGGGTGTGAGGATCCTCCAAAATATGACGAATAATAGTAGAAGCCACACTGTTGAATCCAGAAAACAAGCTACTTGTCGGCAGACTTAGCAACGCGTATAGGCCACCGGACTCAAGAAAACTAATAGAAGCCGCATGAACTTTCGTGAGTGTCGCACACAACTGAAGAATGGCATGCATTGTAGCGGAAGGCAACTGCTTCTGGATGCATTTGCAGCAGATCTTCAAAAGTTGGTTCTGGTCCTCCAAGTCCAATAACCCTACACTTGGCGAAGAGTCTGGATCCCTTTTCTTGCTGTCATCAATCACAACTGATGTTTGTGTACTTGAATTATCCTTTTTCAGAACATCAAGCTCAGTAACATCTGGCAACTTTGGATCCAACTGAAGCATCCTATCAACCGAAAGAAAACAGGAAGTAACCCAATTTGGAACCTCGGTTATTTCACCTCCCCGTGGCTCCAACTCCCAGCTGCACAGCAGATTCAAAGCAACCTTGACAAGACCAGCTTTTGAGGCAACTTCCCGGGCAGCAGTATCTCCATGGAGAATCAAAGCAAGAACATGAAAGAGTGCAGATAATGCAGTGTTCTTTAAAGGGTCAGATGCCAGACACTCTTTCAGATGATCAATCAAATACACAAGCACCTTTACTCGATTTTGGCCATCATTCTGTGAGCTGATAGTCACAAGCATATCCCGAACAGGGAAAACTAATGTTTCCTTTGTCTGTAGCAGCCTAAAACATGAAGATAATACTTCATCTATGGGGGGCAGCTGAACAGTTTCTTCTTCGAGCTCAAGATCATTCAATTTGCCATCTTCCTCTTGTGCGGATGTATCAGAATTCCCTAGAGACATTGCAAGAGCTCGAGCAAGTTCATCATCCTCTTGTGGTTCCTCTGGGTGTGAGAATAACCAATCAGTTGCAATTTCAACACTATTTGTTCCAACCTGTCTTAATGCTTCTTCAGCTCTGGCACGAGAAAAGCCCATCTCTACAATCAGTGAAATTGCACTCTCATCAGGGGGTGGACCAGCTAAACGAGCACCACTGTTGCCAACACTGTTTTTCACTTCAACCCCAGAGTAAACATGCCTCATGATGGATGTGACTGAATTGATTAAAACAACATTGCATTCTGGAAACTGAGGATTGGCCCAGATGGGAAGAACAGTCTTTAACACCTTAGACTGAAGCAACTTCATGAACCTTTCTGCATCCTGTGGAAACCTAACACTTCCGCTAAAAATAGGCAGCTCAAGTAATTGTCTTGTCGATGAAGAGAGAATAAATGATGACATTACCAGATGGTCCATAATTGCCCCATAGCTGGAGAGGGGACCATAAATCCACGAAGAATCTGTCTCCTCTTCCTTCCCAGTTTTACTGTCTGTCTCCATAGGTGAGGACGGTGTCCTGTTCATCGCAAAGAGCAACTCACTGGTAGCTTCAAATGTGGTTAAAATAGCCTGAATAACACCACGGCAATAGAAAGAATTCACCATGATTGGATTACATGATTCTGGCCTATCCAACAATATCCCATCAATGAACTCAACCACCTTCCCAAGGTATCGGCACTTTGTTGTAACAGTAATCTCTCTCTCAGAACTGATTGTGTGACCCTCGAAATTGAGGTGCTCCAACACAATAGAAGCAATATTGCTAGCAACAGATACAACAGATGGGGATAAATTTACAGAACTGTTCTCTCGACGAGATGTAAGCAGCATTGCTTTCCCAAGCTCCATAAAAAGATGGTTGATATGATAAGACAGTGTCCTCATCATGTCACAGCAGGACGAATGCTCAGACCTTTTCTTTTCCTCTTCTGACTTTGTGCTACCATTTGCATCAGATGAACTGGAAGGCTGGTCCTGGGAGCTTGAGGGCAACCCTGAAATAGGATATCTATCAGTACCAACCCTCTGAGAGTCACTAGCTGCACGGCCAATATCATGATAGATATTAATGAGGTCAGACACCTGAGACTCTATGTTCCACCCAGAGCCCCTTCGCCTTAAAATGGGATCAAGGTATTGCCTAAAGGAAGTGTATCTGTTCTCATCAATGTCACCCACAGCTGCGTCAAGTTGCTGAGCCTCATTTGCTGATGGAGAAGAATTGGCTTCAGGCTCAACTTTCTTTTCTTCAAAAAGTGAAATTTGCCAAAGCACTTCTCGGTGAACTCGTCCAATATCTTCCAGGACATCCCTGCTGCCATCTCCAAATTCTGATAATAGAGAATTCATCCAGCGATTATCTTTCGACGCCGCAAGAAAGAGCAGAAATTCAACAACAAAAAGAGATGGAATGGCTCCTTTGTCTAACTTGGTCACTTCACATGAGCTAGAAACTTTATCAAGTTCCTGCAAGGCATTCTTCAAATGCTCCCTTAAAGAGGAGAAAAATGCACGTGCAAGTGGAGTAGAGTGATGCTGAGTAAAGCCCTTGAATACCATGGTGCTATGCAAAGCAATAGGCATCCCTCCAGATGATTGGGTGATGCTAGGTCGTAACAAGAGTGTCAAAAGAGCCTGTAGACCTCCTTTTTCTACAAATAACCGGCAAGTTTCAGAGTTTTCCATTGTCCGATGCACCAATACCATCAAATGGAAAATGCTCAAATGAGAAAATTGCTCGTCATTAGTGCCATCCACACTGGAATCCATAGCACTCACTAAATCACGCCCTTCAACATCTGTTTCCATATCTGTTCTTTCTTCAGAGCTGGTTGGCTCAATGCTTTTATCTTCCCGATATGAAGAAAGTTTGCTGATTATTTCAATGATGATGTCAACACCAGTACTTCTCAGGGACTGCACATGACGAAGAAGCTCTTCCATCGCATTAGCTAAAAGGACAACACCTTCATTCATTGGCATCAAGTATTTCCTGCTAGTGAAGGTGTCTACAAGAAAACGCAGCACTGAAGTTTCCCTGACAGCCTCAAGTCCTTGGTTATTAAGGCAGATTGCACCCAGGCCATTAGGAACACATATAAGAGCTTTACAAGATGGTATAACCCCAGCAGTCACTGATGACAGAAAAGAATCTGGAAGACCAAGTTCCTTCAAAGCAGGAAAGCATGTGGGATCCTTGTGAATTATCTCACTCATAACAGTAACTGCTGAAAAGTAAATGTCACCACCAAACTTGCCTACATTCTGAAATACAAGGGAAAGTGAGATGGGCAAATAATTATCATCGGAGCTTTGAGAGCGAGCAGGATTCGCAGGAGAATATGTAGCAGACCCCAATGCCTTGAGCAAAGCCTTGATTAATCGCTTCTGGGAGTAGAGATGGTCCTCTTCTGATTTCACTGTATCACCAGAAACCACTGAATTATGACTGTCGGTAACACCCATAACACGCTGCACTTCCACATGTAACCTCTGAGACAAAAGTTCTACACCACCCAAATCTTTAACCAAAGAAACAGCAGGGCTGCTGTACTCCATCAGCTTCTGAAGAGTCTTCACTGACAAACAGACAAGATGCATGTGGGAAGGATCATTATCTTGCAAGAGGGGCAAGAGAGGGGGAACCATCCCGGAACCTCTAACAGTAGTCCCAGAACTTGAAGAAGACAGTACATGGAGCAGAAAAAACTGCAGAAGGGCGTCAACAATTAAAGGAGATGAAGTATCATTAGGGCTGCTGAGTGATGATATTGCTTTCTGCAGAACACTGAGCAGGACCATACGATTTCCGCCAGCAGAAATGATACTTGAGCCGCTCAGTATCCTAGCTCGCTCATGAGATGATGCGTATGCTGCTAGCTGTGCTCCCAGTGCAAGCATAGCCAGTGCACGAATGGGCCCAGGAACAAAATCCTCTGACCGAACAAGCCTGATTAACTCATTTATGTACTCTGGCTCATTTGTAAAGAATGATGTGAGTTCATCATGGGCATCGCTGGATTGCACGAGAACAATGAAGGCAAGAAGACTTATGCGGCTATATAGCCTACATGTCCTTGGGGAGTTAAAGGCATGCGCACATCTTATCCTTGTAAACAAGGCAAACCTGTACTCTGGAGGCACATTGAACTTGTCAATGCATTGCCTCAATATGCTCAAGTCATCCTCCTTCTGAAGGTGCAGGTCCGGGATATGTATCACACACAGATTAGATAACTTGTTCTTGTCACTAGTTTGGTCAGGTTCTTGGACAGCCCCCAGATTATACTCAAAATGAAGAGTCGAACCAAGACGATGTTGTGTGCCATCATATTTGTTCTCCATGTCTGCTGGGAATAAGCACAAACCCTCCTGCTGGTTTCGCTCATTTGCCACAACACAAGAATACAAGCCTAGACCTTCCTCCTTGCTACCCCATCCTTGGGCCAATGATAGAAGATGGCTGTTTATAGCTCCACAGTTGATAAGCTTTCCATTCATATGCAACTTTGAAGGATTTATTTTCACCAATGCAGCAAGAGTTTCCAAAGCCGCCACAACTATCTCAGGGTCTGATGATGCCAGCAGAAGCTTAAAATGCTGATAGAAGAGGACAATGAATATGCTTTAAAATGGGCTTTCAATTCCCAATCTTTGGAATATCAGTGAAGAGTTAAAAGAACAAAAAAAAACACCAGCTTACCTCAAGACCAGCAAAAGAAGTTTTGTTCTGGCAATTTTCCAAAACAATCTGCATAACTCTCAAAATTTGCAAGATCGTATTTTTTGGCAAAGGATCACCCTCGGCCATATCATCAGATAAAAGAAGATCCTTCCTAGAAGAAATGTATGCCTTGAAATATGTATCGAAATGCATAAATAGAGGCTTCCAATGGTGGAAATTTCCCTACAACCAAGCGCCAAACGTAAGCAACTACATGAAATTAAGGAAGTGTAAACAAAATGGAAAAGATTTTTTTAGAAACAAACGGGTCACCTTATTGAACTCCCAACGGAAGCCTGACAGTGGTATGGCAATGTCATGCAGTGGAATACTGATTACACGATCAATAAACGCTTTAACTTTTGCTGGCTGCAAACACATAAAAATATTTCATCACCAAAGGTGTCATCTTGACAGGTGTGCCCATGATAAAAGCTATATGAAATTGTGTAAATAAGTACAGAGATACAAATACCCCAACACATCACACTTCACAGTAAAAAATAAAGACAAACATAGCAAGAAACAGAACAGACATTCAAGAAACAACAAGCATATTAAAATGATGTATAAGGAATGCCCTTATGTCATATGTAACCACTTGATGAATATGTGAGGGGTGTAATACATTTATTTATTCCAAGAGAATGATATCTACTAAGTGATTATACTTTGATAATATAAGCACCATAGTTGGCTATGCTAGCTCCTTAAAGGGTGAATAGATCATGGAAGTTTGTCAAAATAGTTATGAAAAAATTGCCCCTCGGACATCAAGGTATCCAATTTACCTCATATTCTACCTTGTGCAAGGTCCCTAATACTTCTCCATCTGCCTACACCTTGAAGCCCACATTTTTAGCTTTCAATGCCAATACTAATATATTAAAATTTACAGGTCACTAATGAATCTGAAACCAATAACATATCCTCCTATCAAATGCTCAATGTAGAAAGAACTAAATCCCCTTACACTCAGTTGTAAATCGGATGAAGTATTAACACATATTTTATCTTTCAAAGCCAGTACTACTAGAATCAAAGTAACAAGTCATTAAAATACCAGTGAAACCTAAAATAAAGCCTCCATTGAAATGCTAATAATATGTAGAAAGAACCAATTATCCAAACCCTCAGCTATAAAATCAAGTGAACTACTAGCAATGAATACATCAATATGGAAGCTCTTATCCAATGTTTTATGACTATAAAGTTAGTTTAACACAAATCAGGTGTCCAGATCACAAACATAAACAGCCATGCAGACTAAGAACAACTCGTACAAACATGATACAAGGTTGATTAATCTCATTACACTGGCATAACGAGATGCAATCATACTATAGCACCAAAATCACCAAAAACAGGATGAACAACTATCAAACTATCACATGATCAGTACAAAACAAGTACTGGACTATGCTAGGCATACAAGCATCAGCCGTAACACAAAAACCAGAAAGTCGCAGGATACAGCATTCAGTTGTGATATGTAAGTTTTGCAGCAGAAACAACTACATAAGAAAAGCCAGAACTAATTAACTCCTACGGAACACCAGCCCCAAACCCACACTGCAAAAAGTAGACAACAAGTGCACCATAAAAAAATTTGGCCGCTGCTCCCTCGATAATCAACATGGAATGAACCAGAAATCAGGGACCTCACAGAACAGTGAGAACGAACAAGTAGCAATTAAAAAGAACAACTTAAACGTAAAAGTATTGCAGTGGCCGCAGCAACAAAAGCACCAAAGTACCCAAGAAGGAAACTAACACAGGAGCATGTAGCAGTACAACAACACTACAACAGTGCAAGCATGAAAATCGAAAACTTCACAGCGACGACGAACTATAGCTTATAATACCACCCAATCCCAAACATGAGATCGCCTAAAACAGTAGGAACTATCCAGTACCCACCACACCCCACGCTTAACAATGATCACAAGCGAGACTCCCTCGACCTAAGCACCAAACCTCGACCGGCAACACCAGCACACGATCAAAACCCTAGCCTAAGACCTAGTAAGGATTCAGCCAGACCAGCAAGTTTGCATCTACAACCACCAAGATCAAAACCCTAGAACAAAGGCGCGCAGCCGGAATCGGGGGTAGAGAGGACTCACCGGCTCGGACTCGACCTTGATAGACGGCGACATGGCGCGGCTCCCGGACAGGATCTGCTGCAGCCGCAGCGGGAAGCTGGCCCTGTGCGCCGCCATCGCCGCCGCCGCCATCTCCGATCGGGACCCCTCACCTGTACCTCACCTGCGCAACAAACACACCGCCAAAAAATCAGTAACAAGAGAGAAAAATCCCGCAAAAGTCTCCCGAAAACCCTAGGCCGGCCGCCCCGATCGCGGCGGGAGGGGGTCCTGGACGGGGGGTGGGTACCTTTAGGGTTTTGGGCCGGCGAGGCGAGCACATCGGCGGCGGCGGAGGAGGCGGCGGGGTGGGGAAGGGCCGCGGCGGGGAAGGGGATTCGAAGGCGGCGAAGGGAGGAGAGGGAGAGGGGTTCCGGTGATTGGGTGTGGAGAGGGGGAGGAAACTTGGGGAGGGGTTGCTACTGTGAAGGGGACGAGGAGGCGGAGGAGAAAAAGGAGGCGCACGGTAGTCACGGGCGCCGCGCGTGACGGGCTCCGCCAGGGCTGGGCTGGCTTTGGGTTTTCCTTGCCGCTTTCATGAGTATTCATGAGGCATTGAGGCTTCTTTTCTGGAGTAGACCTGGGTTAGTCTTCGAGACTCTTATGCTTAACGAGGCCATTGGGCCGTTGTCGTGTGTGAGCTATGTGACGCGGTGTGTGAAAATTTTAGCAGTCGGTTTAGCCAATCAAATCAAATCTAAAGTTACACCAGTTCTGTTACCCAACAGTCTTAACATTTTGAGGCCCTATTCTTTTACGACTTCTAAAAATCATTTTTAACTTTTGCTATAGTAACTAACTTTTAAATGGAATATTTTTTTAAGATGAGGTCTACAAGTTAATTATAGTACACGTTAAAAAACTAATATCTGTACCATAAAAAATCGCAAACGAGTATCTTTTTTTCCGCAATTTCTGTCGCAAACAGCCAAAAAGCCATCAGCCGCAACAAAAAAGAACAGGCCCTTTCACTTGTTCGTTCATCTATTTAGAACGCAAAAAAATTCCATTAGTAGCTTGTTTAGATAATAGAGCATTCCAAACACAAAAAATATATATATATTAAAGCATAATCCACCACAATATGTGCCAAACTGAGGTTAGCAGCCTAGCTATATAACCACAAGGGCGCGCTCAATATGGCGTCCAGACGCCGCGTTCAGCGATGAAAACATTGTGCATACAATGGAAACACTGTGCACTATTTTATTTTTTTTGTTTTCGAATTTTTATGTTTTATTTTTTTCTCGTATTTCTTTGTATTATTTGTGATAGATTAGCATGTCGCTTTTATTTTTATTTTTTTATTTAATTATACTCAATAAGTCAACTCAGCTATAGTAAAAAATAAGCTAGCTACAGTAAAATTTTAGCCAAAAGCCAGAAGACATTGCTATTCCGAACACCCCCTAAGACTTATGGCTAGGTCCTGCAGTGTTGAGTGCAACGGACATGTTTGACAGTCGAGTGCCTCTTCTGTAGCGTTTTTCATGTGCATTTACACATTACAAAACTGATCTGACAGCATGCGTAGAATGCACCCGACAAAATTGTAATAGCCGTGTCATACTCTTTTGCCTTCAACAGGATGAGGTCCCAATACGACGACCCAAAATTCGTTCGTAGCCAAGAGCCACAATTGGACACTTGTATGGCTTCTCGTCGACGGTTTCGGCTGGGTAACTGCACTTTGGCTTTTGTTTTTCACTACCTGCTATAGTAAATAGCTTTTAAACAATATGTTTTTTCAATACGTGGTCTACAAGTCAATTACAATAGATATTGTATCGAGTTCAGCTACACCAGCCAAAATCTTATTAGAATGTTTCCCTCTTTGTACTGCCTCTTACGAACAGCCATAATTCAAAAGACAAAAACCATAACCCCAACCCAAAAGAACCCACCCTTCATTGCCTACCAACTATTACAATATGCTAATAGGTTTTTGATTACTAGAAATAAGCACACTCATGTCACTAATTTAATCCACAATAACAATCAAAAGAAAATTAGTGATTTGATTTTTTACACGATTTCCATATGAATATTTTAAAATATTAAAACTGACAACAAAAAAACTAAATACAACTAGTGTAATATCCCGGCCCATTAGTGTGATGGTTCATGTGGCCCAGGTGTGGAGAGTTGAGATAGGTTTGTGCCAGCATATAAACCCAATTGTTCCAAACATAATATCTTTGGGCTAACCCTTCGCTACACGAGTGCGTGCGCATGTAAGACCATGGCCAGGGACTAGAGGGGGTGAATAGGAGTCACCAAAATTTTCCCCTAAAATATTCTAATAGATCTTTCCTCTAATAGCTATGAAAAACTAGAAAGATCATATCAAGACACATAGTGTAAACAAACAAAAATGCTAACTAAAAGCCAACACGGGCTACTGAAATACTTGAGACGGATTATTCGGGGTCCAGTTGGATGATTTAGGTCAGCACAACAAAAGGCAGCACCTCAACTCGGCACAAAAACTTGTAAAATTTTTAAACTGGGGCTCTAAATTACTTGGAATTTAAATCAGAGCAAGATCAAAACCTAAGGAATCTAAAACACAAAAGCATATTGCATGAACGTAAGAAAGATGGGGTCTTTTTTCTCTCAAAGCTCAGCTGCACCAAAACCTAGATGAAATGGTAAAACCTTTGAGAGACCATGTGGGTAGCTCTAGATAAATTTGTGATAATCAATTGGTAGTTGGGTTGAGTTAAATCTATGGTTTTCAATTCCCTGAAATTTAGGTTGCTGTCAGACCTTAGGCAGAAGTACCTAGCGGGCAACAGTGGTAAACTGGCCTTGCATTGGCAGTACTATCGACATGGTAGCCGCAGTACTGTTGCAAGTGTAGTATAACCGATCTCTAGATAACGGTAGCTATTTTTTTTAGAGAATGTTGTTTTTGGGTTGGCTAGGTCCAGTAATACTAGTGCAATACCGCGGTATTACTAGAGCAACGGTATGACTGGGACATGCATGGCGGTACTACCAGGGAGGTAGTATCGACCATGGCAAGCGGTCATACTGCTCCCCTATTACCAAGAAATAGGTGAAGAGTAGTAGTAACGCCAATGGTTGGCGGTATGACTGGGCGGTATGACCAGCATGGGAAGTGCGGTCATACCAGCTAAGGCGGTTAGGTTCTAAAAATTGGAACTTATGAGAGATTTGATGATGAAATGATCTTGGAACTCCTATCATGCTTGTATTATATTGCATATTGTATGTTTATACTAAGGTGTGCCAAGTTATGAATAACTTGTACCCGAAAATGATTTTTGTTTGTCTTTAGATGTGCAGAAAAACTTGGAGGCAACTATTGTCAATAACGGGTGATCAGGACTAGGTTAGGATGGATTGAGGTCCAAACGATCAAGGTGGTCATGTGAGATGGTTAGGCTCAAGCATGGTGCATGGTAAATTCAAGGAATGCAGTTGAAGCAAGAATCAAACAATGGGTTGGATCAAATTGGTTTCGTCGATTCAAGTGAGACGTGGTCCGGTGGGAGCCGAAAACTGAAAAGACTTATCGATGGATGGAAGTCATTGATTAACCTACACGTGGTGTATATGGTGGCTTGCACGACAAGATGAAGACGGAGTCAAGGGAAGGAGCCCAAAAGCTTCATTAAGGGCATTGCGAGAAAATACCAAATACCAAACTTGAGACCTACACTAAAACCACATCGTGGGATGTGCAAGGAAAGTGGTTTATGGTTAAGCTAAGGTCGTATACGTTAAGTGGATCTAACACTCGACTATGAGTAGGTTGATCCTTGTAAGCGCTTTAAAAACCATGCATGTGAGTAAAAAAAACCCAGTATTATGGGATTGACGAGTTCTCTCCATCCTTAGCAGGTCTAGACCCACTAAAAGCGCTAGTTTAGCCTATATGATGAAGAGTGAGGGATTCTAACATTTGCAAGGAGATAGGGTTGAGTTCTAGGCTTAGACTAGTTATTCCTATTCTTCATGGTATGAGTAAGAGTGGGACTTGTGGAGAGTCCTTTGTATACCAGCAAACTATAAGAATCATTCCTCTCCATGCAATAGATCAAGTTCTTACAATCTTTGTGCTCTTCTCTTTGCATGAGTTCATGTTCTTGACTTTGGTGATTTAGTTCTTTTCATGCTCCTCTTATTCTTACTATAATCCATGACATGTAAGGGGTACTAGTAGATCCTTGAGATCAATCTTTGCCCATCAAGATCACTCTATAGCAAGAATCAAGATCTTGCCTTCTGTTAACTAAGATTTGTGATTTCATGATCTTTGCTTTTCTAGCCCAAATGTGTGACTAGATTTCCTTTCTAGAAAATGTGCAAGATGATATAGAAATCTCATGACTTAGATTCTCATGAGTAAGAAGTAATTTGATTTTTAGGGTTTTGTATGTTCTTGTGACCTAGAATGCAATTCTTTCAAATTGGATGGAATCAAGTCCAAGAACCTTATGTTTCTTTATTTGTTTTGTTTCATGACATCCTTGTTTAGGTTCATGCCATTTTTGGTAGCATTTGGACAAGATTTGATCGAGATCCTTAAATTTGGTTTTTTGCCCGAAGGGTTTGTGTCTAGAAACAGGGCAAGCGATCATATCAGTCTCACTGTGGCGGTAGTACCGCGGTGATCATACCGGTCGTACATCGGTGGTAGTACTAGCTCAAGTAGTAGTACCGGCCACCTCTCAACTGTAGTACCGACCTTGCAGGCAAAACCAATGGTTTGCATATTTTTGGTCCCAAATCTCTATAAATCTTGTGTAGAAGATGTAATCTGAAATTGATGACTCTCAATAGCCATTTGAGGAAATATTTTTAATACTTAGGGGGAAGAAAAAGCTTTCGCAATCATTCAACCTCCCCTTTGATTGCTAACATCAGTGCAACAAGTGGTATCGGAGCCCGGTTAAGCTCTTCCTCATAGATCTCAACCAATCTTAGAGCCATGGTATTAGACAAGTATTCCACCAGGCTTTCCGTCTTCAATGGGGTGAACTTTCCACATTGGAAGGCAAGGATGGCCACCTATATTTAGGCCCAAGGCCATGCAATCTAGAAGAAGGTCAAAAGTTTCTATGTTGTCCTTGCCGATGATTAGATCATTTCAGGAAATCTTCTGGATGTAGTGGCAAACAACAAGTAACGAACCTCTTGATTCAGGGACTCGACAGAAGTGAATTTGACCGTTTGTCTCATCACAGTTCAGTGCACAGTATTTGGTAGGCCCTATGTCATTACCATGAGGGTTTAACTGCCATTAGGAAAGTGTGTTAGAACCAATTCAAGAAGGAATATCAGAAGTTTGAGATGAGATCTAGAGAATATTTGGATGAGTTTCTCTCACTTTCATAAAATTCTTTGCAACCTACGTATATCGGTGTGACATTTTTTGAATTTGAAAATGCATGGTAAGTGCTTGGAGCCTTGGACATCATGATTTAGGAAATAAAAGTCATGTCCATCAATGATATTACTGTCATGAGTGAGTTAGCCTTGGATAAGCTTTATTCAAGGCTCAAGGCTTGTGAGATTGGCTTGTTCTCTCATAAGAGCAAGTCACAGTCAATGACGCTTGTGATTAATCCCATTTAGCGTCTTTCTTCTAGCTCAGTTAAGTCTACTTCTAGTGAATTTTCCTTGTCTCCCTTGTATGCTTTGAGTGGTGATCAGCTTGAGTAGTTTTCTGATGATGACTTAGCCCTCCTATACACAAATTTCGCTAGATCTCTCAAGACAATGAGGATGAGAAAGAAGGAAGGAGGAAGTCAATTCTGGTGCTATGATTGTGGTGAGTTCAACTACATTCGAGCCAACTGCCCCAAGTTGAAAGGCAAAGAGATCAAAGAGAAAAAGGAGCACCGATGTTGTCCACCACCTCGAGATGTGAAGGCCAAAAAGTGCAATTACCACAAGGTAGCCCATCGAGTCCTTTTCACATACGAGCAACTTGACTTAAGTGATGTGAACTCAGGGACCAAGGATGACAAAGACGATCTACGAGGGAAGAAGAAGGCCACGGACTTTATCGGCATATGCTTCATGGTGAGAGATGATGACATCTCTGGTGATGGTGAACTCTACAATATCTAAATCACGTTGAACAACCTTCTGATTTGGAAGATCCTAAGAATCCAAATCATATGTATAAACTCTCTAAGGTACTATATGGTCTCAAACAAGCTCGTAGATTATGGTATGAGCGTCTTCGACATTTTATACTCTCTAAATGGTTTAAAATTAGGAAGATTGATACAATATTATTTAAAAATTATTAATAATGAATTCTTTTTTGTCAAATCTATGTTGATGATATTAGCTTTGGGTCTACTAACTAAGATTTTTGAAAAGAATTTGGTGCTATGACGTCTAGGGAATTTGAGATATTCATGATCGAAGAGCTTAGCTACTTCCTTAGATTCCAAATCAAGTAACTCAAGGGTAGGACATTCGTGAGCCAAATAAAATACATGAAGGACTTGTTCAAGTAAATTTGGCATGGAGAACACTAAGCCGCATGGAGGACACTAAGCCCATCAAGACTCCTATGGCGACAAATGGTCATCTTGATCTAAATGAGGGAGGTAAATCGACATATTAAAGTTTTATAGATTTATGATTGGTAGTTTGTTTTACCTTACCATATATAAGCTCGATATCATGTTTAGCGATTGCAAGTGTGCACGATTTCAAATATCACCAAAAGAATGTCATTTGGTGGTTGTATAGAGAATTCTTAGATATTTAATGTATTCCTCAAGCATTGGCTTATGGTATCCCAAAGGTGCTAAATTTGATTTAATTATATATTCGGATTTCGATTATGCGGTTTGTAAAGTAGATAGAATGTCGAGACCTGAATATGCAAATCCGAACTCTCTGTGTATACTGCACTAGTCCCAGGATCACGCTAGTGCACACAGTCAAACATAGATGTAATCACAACCATATACACGTTAAAATAAAGAAAAAACTCAAATATCAATAAATATCAAAAGTACGACCTTATGGTCAAGTTTACAATAGACTAGCCCGAAGGGCTTAACAAAAACTAGCGACGGAAATCCAAAATAAAGCATAGTGGCCAATCGACAAGCCCACAGGCTATCGAGTGGAGAACGAAGCCTAATCCGCGAAGTCGTCGAAGTACTCTCCTTCTGGAACCTCCTGCTGGTGATACTACTCTTTCTCAACTAAGCAACATTGGGCATAAAGCCGCGAGTACATTGGTACTCAGTAAGTCATTTGTAACAAATGAATGCAATATAGTATGCAAGGTTTACCAAAGGAAGGCTGAAAGGTTAATTTGCATAAAATGACATTTGAAAGTAAATACAGCAAATAGATCGAGAGAGAACTTTAAGTGAAACAATAATAAATAAATAATCAAAGAAATCGACATAACCACTTGCAGACCTCCTATCCACAAGCTAAACCAACCGCGTATAGACCTCCAATCCATAAGCTAAACCAATAGTGAATTAACCATCCACTGTCCAACCACAATCCACAAGTTTTCAGAAATAACTATACCTCGTGTGAAATCATCGAGCATTGTCCATGACCGAGGACGCGGCTATTCAAATAGTTTTACACTCTGCAGAGGTTGCACAACTGTACCCACACGATGTGATAATCCTCACATTAAAGAAAATCACAACAAGGCCTTTACAAAGTTTAGTTACAACTCAATCCGCCCGCTAGGGTTTCGCATCACACCCCCCTTGCGCCACATGGAAATCAGCAACCATGTTCATCTCAATGGCAAGATTAAAGTTGAAACATCCCAAATTAATCAACCAGATCCGTCCCATACCAGACATGTGGTTTGCACGGTAAAGTTCAGATCAATGGCGCACAAAGTTAAGTCCTTAAGTCTACCCGGGCGAGACTACCACATCCCTCGAAGTGCTCCAACACTTCCCCCTTTAGTGCACGATCACTCGCCCGAGTGCAAAACCAAGTTTGTATAACCACGCCAATGACACACCAATGTCAGGGCACAATTTTAATAAACGTGGCACCAACCACCGTTTCATATCTCATTAAGTCAAATTGATAATTCACATGTGATGATAAACCCAATCGTAAATTAAGCGAGGCTAAGCATGCTAATCGTATAACCCATGTGACAACTAGCATGGCATTACTAGTAAATTACCCAACCTATGGTGATAAATAGCATCAAGGTGTCCAAATTAACAAGGAGGGATTAATCCAAATAGGATAGTAACTACCAGATACAAGGGTTTGAATAAAAATAGCGTTGCAAGATAATTTAAAATAAAATAATCAACTAATAGATTGTAAAACTGGGTTCAACATGATCAAAGGACACGACTTGCCTTGGTTATGCTCAGCGAGGTACTCTTGGTCTTTGGGCGTAGCTCCTGCTCCTCCAGAATCAGAATCTAACGAGAGAGAAAACGACCAAAACAAGAACAATACATAAAATGATAAGCAAATGAACTCCAAAAATCATGAAACTAGAACCAAAAGCTAGAGCTCGATTTTTGATGAATTTAGAAAAAAGAACGGGGGTCAATCGGAGCTAGGACGGAGGAGAACGGACTCTCAAAAAATAAACCCTAAAGAAAATTCTAAAAATTCGAAAAAGACACTGTGCTGTGAACTCGGTCCACAGGAGAGCCGATCCACAGTGAACCCGGTGCATGAAACAGTGCGCACGGGGGCGACGGTGCTGATGCGGCATATTAGGGCTGACGTGGCGTGCGCTGGTGCTGACACGTGGCACATGCTGACGTGGCTGCCACGTGGCACCTGGGGGCCGACTACTGCTGACGTGGCGCTGACTTGGCGCACACGTGGCATGCCACGTGGACCTAGGGCTGATGTGGCTTGCCACGTGGGTAGGGCTGAGCTGGCGGCTCGGGTGCGCGGCGGCAGCGGCGGAATCGGACGGTCTAGGGAGGGCCATGTGGCGTGATCTGGAGCATGGGTCCAGATCCGGTTTGAACGGTGATGATCATGTGGATCAGAATCGGGAGGGGTCCCAATGGCTGACGTGTGGCGCGGGCGCACCGCGCGGACGCGAGGTACGAACGCAATGCGGGTTCGGGCGCTGGAACTGAGGCGGGGGTGCGGAGTCCGTCGACGGCACGCAGACCGAGGGCAGAGCGCGCGGGCGCGAGCGGGCTCGGGTGCGGCGCAGCCGATGCTATGCGGGGGTGAGCGGGGTCCGGCGACGCGGGGGCGGCGGCCGGTGCGGAGGCGAGGGAAGTCGGCGAGGAGGATATCTTACCGGCGGCGGGGTCTGGTGGGCTCGACGACGGCGCGAGTTCGGTGGCGGAAGACGGCATCGGTGGCGACGGCCTTCGAGCAGGAGGTGGCGACGCACAGGAGGGCGGCAGTGCTCTGGCGGCGAGGTTCCGATGGCGTGGATGGCGATGACGACGGAGAACTCCGGGACGGAGGTGGCAGCGAGGCACGGTGGAGAAGGGCGACGGCGGCGGCGGCGGATGCACCCGAACTGAGGAAAGCCACGACGCTTCTATGGCCCGCGAACCGAGGAGGCCGAGACGAACACGAGTGGAGACGGCGCATCGAAGACGATGAGCACGGGGGTGCGACGCGTCGTCGATCGAACGGCGCGGAGCGAGTCTGGGCACGGACCGTGCGGGCGGGCGGCAGGATGCCGCCACGTGGCGCATTGGACGACCGAGGGGGAGGCGCGGGGCGGCTAGGGCAACGCAAGAGGGGACGCGCGGCGGTTGCGAGCGCGGGGTGGGAGGTGGTGGATGGGCGATGCATGGCAGGGAGGGGATCCGACGGCTGGGGAGGCACGGGCGCGGGAGCGGTGAGGCGGCGGGGAGTGGGTCGGGCCGAGCGGGCGGTGGTGATGCAAGCGGGTGGCGCGGGGAGGCGGGACTAGCGACAGCTGGCGGGCGTGGGAAGATGGGTTGGGGCGTTGGGCCGGAGGGAATGGGCCAGAGGGGGTTTCGGCCCGAATGGCTATTAAGGATTTTCCCCTTTTTCTTTTTAATAATTCAGAATAAAATCCAAATAGCTCCAGAAAATAGCAAATAAATCCCAAAACAATTCACCAAAAATATCAAAAAAATCCTTGTGACACAAGGAACTCAAATAAAATACTTTCAACTTACATTGAAGTTTATTTTAATCACATTAAATTCTTTTAAATTCTAAAAATTCGATTTAAGCTTGATTTAAATTCAAAAAAATTTCAAAAATTTATTTTTCAAGACAAGATTTTAAAAATCTCTGAAAATCAGGATGTTACATAGAAAAAGTACCTCAAGTAGTTTTCAATTATTGGGAAGATCTTTAGTTTCATGGTCATCCAAGAAATAAAATTCCGTAGCCCTTTTCACTATCGAAGCCAAATATATTTGCCTTAAGGGAAGCCATTAATTAACCTACATGGGGCGTGCATGGTGGATTTAACGACAAGATGAAGACAGAGTCAAGAGAACGTGCCCGAAAGGTTCATCAAGGATATTGTGAGAAAATACCAAATACTAGACTTGAGGCCTACACCAAAATCGCAGCACAAGAGGTGCAAAGGAAGTGATTTAGGGTTAGGCTGGGGTCGTGTGTGTGAAGTGGATCAAACACCCAGGTTTGAGTGGGTTGATCCTTGTAAGCGCTTTGAAAAGCTTGTGTGCGAGTGAACAACCCGGTATTGTGGGGTTGACGGATTTTCCCAATCCTTAGTAGATCTAGAGCTACTAACGATGTCGGTTTACATATATTATGAAAGGTGAGGGGTTCTAGGGTTTGCAAAGAAATAGGGTTGATTATAGGTTTAGGCTAGTTCTTCCTGTTCTTCGTGGTGTGAGTAAGAGTGAAACCTGTGGAAGGTCTTTTGTAAACCAACAAACTGTAAGAATCATTCCTCTTCATGCAAATGATAAGTTCTTGCAATTCTTGTCCTGTCTCTCTTTGCATTAGTTCTTGTTCTTGCCTTTGGTGTTTTGGTTTTTTTCGTGCTCCTTTTGTCCTTATAGTTATCCATGATGTGTAGGAGGTACTAGTAGATCATTGAGATCAATCTTTGCCCATTTAGATCACTCTAAGCAAGAATTAAGATCTTACCTCTTTTTTGCCTTGTGTTGACTAAGATTTATAATTTTGTAATCGTGTCCTTTCTAGTCCAAATATGTGACTAAATTATCTTACCAGGATATAGGAGAGATAATCTGAATGTCTCATAACTTAGATCCACATAAGTAAGAAGTAATTTGGTTTTTAGGGTTTACTATGTTCTTGTGACTTAGAACACAATTATTTCTAATTGAATGGAATCAAGTCCAATAACATTGTGTTTCTTGATTTGATTTAGTTCCTGACATCATTGTTTAGCTCCATACAATTTTAGTGGTATTTGGATAAGGTTTGATCAACATCTTCAAATTTGGCTTTTGTCCTAGGGGATTATGTCTGGAAATAGGGCAAGCGGTCATACCGGCCTCACTGTGACGGTAGTACCATAGTAGTCATACTAGCCGTACATTGATGGTAGTACCGGCGATCTATCATCGGTAATACTAGCCTTACTGGCAAAATCATGGGTTTGAATCTTTTTGGTTCTAGATCTTTGTGAATCTTGTGTAGGAGATATAATCTGAACTTGATGACTCTCATAGTCATTTGAGGAAAGATTTTAAATACTTGATAGAAAGAAAATGCTTTCTTAATCATTTACCCCATTCTGATTCCAATAACCTTGATCTTGAAGTGCTCGGGTGTTGAATCAACCTGAGATTTTGCATGTCTATTCTACACCCATCATAGCACTAAAAAAGCAATTTAAAAACCAAACTTTGCAAGGTTGAGCCAAAAGCAAAGATCAAGTCATATTCTTCAAGGAGAGAGGAAAACCGGTAAAGTTGCAAGCTTGATGCACTATGTGGATAGATCTGAATATGAGCTATCTATTTCATCACATACTCTTCCTTGCATACCCAAATCTAAAGGCAAAAGTTAGAGGGAAAAATCAAGAACAGGAGAACAAACAAAAATAGATCAAGCCGGAGGATGCCAGGTGAGGACGACCAGCAAGCAGACTAGAGTAGTGGTGATGGTGATGTTGGAGAGATAGTGTGAGAGGAGAGAGCCAGGGGTAATAGCGGTGACGAGGGCTGCTTTGGGGTCTCTCTCTCTTTTTTTTTGTAAAAAATGTGAATGCAAAGGCTGAAGGGCTCCCGTTTGGTTGGGAATCCCCAGAATTTCAAGAAGGACGGAGTTTTTTTTCAAATACGGGGTGGGGACTCTCTGGTTGCGCCGATTCCTTCCCCTCTAAGAGGAAGAACATTTATATACGTTGAGTTTGCTTCGGCATGCAAATTACCTTCGGCGGCGTGATCGGGCAACTTAACGACATGTTTGCTCTGTCGATCGGTGCTAGGGGTGGAAACGAGCCGAGTCGAGCCGGCTCGAGCCCATCTCGGCCGAGCTCGCACCAAGCCAAGCCATGGCTCGGCTCGGCTCGTTTAGAAACCGAGCTACAAGGCGGGCTCGGCTCGGGCTCGACAGAGGCTCGAGCCGGCTCGCGAGCTCGAGTAAAGGCTCGATAGTGGAGGCTGGGAGGTCTCCTCATCGCCGGTCCGTGCTTCTCCGGGGCCGCCGCCCGCCGTTCCCCAAGCTCACCGACCACCGCGCCTCCGCCCTTCCCGGAGCCGCCGTTCTCGTGGCCGCCGCCGCCGCTGGATCCCATCGTGTCGCGCCCACCTGATTTGCTCTCCACGATGCCAGATCCAGATCCGGCGGATCCGCCGCCGCGGCTCCCGACCGCCACGCCGCGTAGGAGGGAGGCGTCGGCGCACCGGGGAGCGCGCGGGAGGGAGGCGTCGGCGCACCTGGGAGCGCGCGGGAGGGAGGTGTCGGCGGACCGGGGAGTGCGCGGGAGGGAGGCGGCTGGGCACCAGGGGGCGCAGGAGGGAGGCGGCGGCGCACCGGGGGGGGCGCGAGAGGGAGGCGGGGGAGCGGGGAATGCGAGAGAGCCGTGTCCCGTGGAGACCGAGTGGCGAAGAGTCTGGAGACTCTCGTGTCGTGCGCACAGCGCGAGTGGTGAGTGGCGACCGAGTGGAGACCGAGTGCGCTAGAAGTAATGGTGCGCTCGGCTCGATTGGCTCGCGAGCCGGCTCGTTAGTGAGCCGAGCCGAAGTAGAGGCTTGGCTTGCTAGGAAAATCTTCGAGCTCGAGCCGAGCCGACTACGAGCTCGAGTAGCTCGCGAGCCTCGAGCTTTTTGTCCAGCCCTAATCGGTGTTGATTAATTATCCTTCGATTGATTTAGAAATGTGCAATGAATTAAGAGAGATAATTTGGGTCGTCGTTTACTTTCGCTGCTAGATCGAACTATTGGGAAACTAGAGATAAGGATTCCCGTTTAAACGGAACCTCTCCGTTTAAACGAGTTCTTATCCATAGTGGGCACCTCTCCACCCCTCTATAAATGGAGAGCCATATGGCTGATTTTGTACCCCAATGCATATGAATCAATAAAGAAAGACCAGGAGTTCTCTCTACCTCTCTGTGTTCAATCTATTATTCTGTGTTTCTGTGATTGATTCGTTCTTGTTCTAAGCAGAGGAATCGCTCGGACTGGTCGCCAGCGACGGTTCCTCAACACGTTATCAGCACGAATCGCTCCGGTGAACGAAGGTAATCATCGAAGCACTTAATAGATTGGTTTTCTAGATCGCTTTGAATTTGCTTTTTCTTCGTGTTCTAGATTGGTTTTTTCTACGGTGCAAATCCCCCCAATCTACCGCAAGCAGACTTGAAGTCGCCGGCACAATGTCGATCGGTAGATTGTGAAACGGGGTAGATGTTGATTGCACTATAAAAAACGATGCAAATCCGCCCTAATCTACCGCGAGCAGACACAAAGTCGCCGACACAATGTCGATCGGTAGATTATGAAACGGGGTAGATGTTGATTGCATCGTAGATTAGAAATGAAAATTTTATGCATCTTTTCTGTTCGATAATTGCACAAGAAAAGATTCGCAAGGGCGGCCCTGCATGGCCACCGCGCCTGTATGCGCACCGTCTCCCGGCATGAGGCAACACTCGGTCGCCGTCGCACCCGCATGTGCACCAACAGCCGGCCCCGCGACGGCCGCCGTTGTCATAGTCGTCGATCGCCCGGCCGCGACGCGCCCGCGCGCGCCACTCCGCCACGGTGCCACCGCCGTCGACCCGGCCGCGCGCGCGCCACGCATGGTACGCCATCGCCGGCCTCGCAAGACGCGCCGCGACGGAAGCGCCGCTGCCGACGCCCAGCTTCTCGCGCGCGCTGCGCGCCGCCATACCTGGCCTCGGCTTCGCGCTCGACGCGCGCCGCGCCATCGGTGCCTCGGCTCCTCGCTTGCGCTGCATGCGCGCGCGCCGCGACGCGTCTCGACTCTCCTCCACCGCGCTGCATGCGCGCCGCGCCGATGACACTCGGCCCCTCCGTTGCGTGCCCGACGGCGCATCTTCTCCACCGCCGACCTCCTCGCTGCTGCCAGCCGCGCGCGCGCGCCGCCTCGCCTCCGCGCGCGACGCGCGCGCGCCGCCGCTGCCGTTCTCCTCGCACCGCCCCACCACGCCGCCGCGCCGCGCCGGCCACAGCACCGCCCGCGCCGCGCATGGCCTCCTCCGCGGCCCCGCCTCCACCGTGCCGCCGCGCCGCGCCTCACCGTGCGCCGCGCGCGCGACGAGCCGCCACATCTGCGGATGTCACGCACGACGACGCCGCAAGCCTCGGCCGCGCCACCCCCCGCGCGCGTTTCGGCTCCTTCCGCGCACGCGCCGCGCGCGCGAACCTTGATGCCGGCCGCTCGTCGCCCGCATGGCGTCGCACCGCCTCCGCGCGCGGCGCGAATCTGCGCCGCCGCCACAGTGTGAACGGGCGAATGGGCGCATGGGCGATAACGAGCCGAAAAGTGGGCGGGCAAAGAAAAAAGGGGGCAGGGGGCGGCGGGTGAAGGGTAGCCCGGAAAATTTGCGAGAAGCCCTCGAAAATTCTAGAAATTACGTAAAATTTCTCGAATTGAAAATTTTACGTATAGACCCAGAAAATGCAAAATTTCTTTGAAAATTTGTATTCTAGCATAAAAGGGTCTCGGGAACCCGAATTTTGCATTATTTTCAGCATTTGAAGCTTGTTTATTTATGCCATTATTGTTTTATATATTTTCGCATTTATTTACTGTTTTGATTAATTGTAATTATTTAATTACTTTTAATCACTGAAAATTAGCAGTAAATTATAGAAAATATATAGAAAATTATGAAACATTACGAGAATTTATTGTACCATTTATTTACCTGCAGTAAATAATTTCATGCATATTTACCTGAAGTAAACTTATATGTTCCATTCATCACATGTAGATGATCGCATCACGACAGGAGTTCGAGGAGCTTGCCCAGCATGGCAAGAACTATCTGACGTGGGCATCTGATGTCGAGATAGTACTTGGAGCCAGGAAGCTCCGCGCAGCTATTGGGATTGGCGAACGGCATGACGCCAAACCTACACCTGAGGAAAATGATCAGGCACTTCATTTCCTCAGGCGCCATCTCTGCATTACTCTCAGGAATGAGTATATGACGGAAAAAAGCGTGCTAGCACTCTGGACCGCACTCAAGAAGCGGTTTGAGAAGCTCAAGTACACCATTCTTCCTCAGGCAGAGCAGGAGTGGATCAGACTGAGGTTTGCCGATTTCAAGACGGTCGGGGAGTACAATTCTGCCTTGCACAGAATTTGTACCAATCTTCAACTCTGTGGCAAGCAGATCACAGATGAGAAGAAGATTGAGAAGACTCTGTCCACCTTTCACCCCAATGCTGTACAGTCCGCCCGCAACTATCGTCAAGACGGCTACAAGGAATACGCCGAATTGATTGATATGATGCAGGTAGCAGAGGCTCAGGACGAACTTCTCCGCAAGAATTACGTCACTCAGCCATTGGGGAGCTCCGCTGGCCGTGAAGCCAATGCTGAGAGCTACAAGGTGCGAAAGCCCTTGATGAAAAGAATGGGAAAAAGGGTAAGACCGTTGCCTAGAAAGGCAAGTCAGATGCTCCAAGTGACAAAAGGGCTAAGGAGAGTGGCAAAACCTATGGCCAGCAGAACCAAGGTTGCTACAAGTGTGGCAAGTGGGGACATTGGTCGCGGATCTGTAAAGTACCGCAGCATGTCATTGATGCCCACCAAGCCCAGAAGAAGAATGGCAAAGGGCAGCCTGAAGCTCACTTTGCAGCTGTTGAGGGGGAGCATCATGAGCCGCTGCCTGAAATGATGGAGGTTGAGTCCATCCCAGCAGCAGCACCCCCTTACGACTTAAAGGCAGCCACCTCCATGATATCTCTCGAAGAGAACATCACGTCTGAAAAGATAGCCGAAGAAGTCAACAATTTTCTAGTTGATTCCGTCTGATGCACAGAATGCATGAGACGTTAATTGTCATTTATTTTGCATTAAATGGACAAGTTAGAACTTGCATGGATGGTACTCTAGTTTTATTTTCTCATAATGGTTGGATGATTTTGAAATAATTCATTCATTTATTCAGTTTATAATGGCATGAACACGTGTGGCTATATGATACCAACATTAAGGCGCTGCGCGTGCATAATCGCTCAAGAGGCGATTCGAAGCTCGAACTATTCTGTCTCTGGCGTGACAGATTAGGCCACCCATGTCTTAGGATGATGAGAAATATAATTAACAATTCTCACGGGCATTATATTAATGTGAAGAATTTCCCGAATCATGAAGATTTTGTGTGCCCTGCATGTGCCACCGGGAAATTAATTACTAGACCCTCCACTCTGAAAGTGAAGGATGAAGTCTCTGCATTTCTGGAACGCATCCAGGGAGACATTTGCGGTCCTATTCAGCCCATCTCAGGGCCATTTAGGTATTTCATGGTGCTCATTGATGCTTCCTCAAAGTGGTCATATGTGGGTTTATTATCCACAAGAAACCATGCTTTCGCCAAATTGATCTCGCAGATCATTCGCATCAGAAATGTGTTCCCTGATCATCGCATCAAGTCCATTAGAATGGACAATGCCAGAGAATTTACTTCAAAGGCATTCGATGATTATTGCATGGCAATGGGGATTGCAGTTGAGCATTCGGTACCGCATGTCCATACCCAGAATGGTTTGGCAGAGGCATTGATCAAGAGAATTAATTTATTGCCCGACCACTTTTGCAGAATTGTAATTTGCCAGCTACATGTTGGGGACACGCAGTCCTACATGCAACAAATCTCATCAACTTTAGACCCTCGGCCTACAACATCCATTCACCTATGCAACTAGCGCAAGGGTCACCACCGAAAATTTCTCATCTCAGGAGGTTTAGATGCAAGATTTATGAACCTATACCACCTCCGCAGCGAACTGAAAAGGGCCCTCTCCGTCAGACTGGGATATATGTTGGTTGTGAGACTGCATTCATAATCAGGTATTTGGAACCCATGTCGAGAGATTTGCATACTGCCCGCTTCGCTGACTGCATTTTGATGAGGATAATTTCCCGACATTAGGGGGGAGGAAATCAACCCCTTGATGAAGAATGTCGAAAAATTACGTGGAAGCCACGGGAATTCCTGCACATGACCCACGCACTAGTAAAGCAAATAGAAAAGTCCAGAAGACAATAAAAGTCCAGAAGACAAGAGAAGTCCAGAAGATAATTGATTTGCAAGCATTACCGAATCAACTGCCTGATCACTTTAGTGATTTGAAGAGCGTGACTAAGTCGCATGTGCCTGCACGCACTGCACCGGAGAGGGTTGAAATACCAAAGAAAGCAGAAGGTATCCCCAATCTCGTCCAGAGGCCTCGAAAAAAAAGAGGACGAGAACTCCGGCTACTCGAATTCTAAGTAACCGGGGACGCCTGGTGAAAAAGGATAAGAAGGACTTATCACAGTCGATCACCGAAGTCCCCCAGAATGAGAAGGGGAGCCAGTTGAGACCTGGCACAAGTATGACACCTGCTGAAAAGGACATACCGGATCTGAATATCCCTATCGGCATGAATGTGTGCGCACACATCGGAGCCGAACAACTAAAGGGACTTGCCACCGCAATTGAAAGAAGCGATGCGCAAGATGAAGCTCCAGAAGAAGCAACTCATGAAGAAATAGCTATAAATTATGTGCATACGGGAGAGTCCCTGAACAGGACAACAGCCAATGTCGATATCTACTTCGTAAAGAAAATTGCCACAATCATTGATCTTGATCCCGAGCCTGCATCGCTCGCTGAATGTAAGAAAAGATCAGATTGGAAAGATTGGAAGAAGGCAATAGCAACCGAATTTCTATCTCTGAACAAAAGAGAAGTGTTTGGGCCCGTATGCCGCACTCCTCCCCATGTGCACCCCGTAGGGCACAAGTGGGTATTTGTTCGAAAGATAAACGAAAGAAACGAAGTAGTGAGATATAAAGCAAGGCTGGTAGCAAAAGGTTTCACTCAATGTCCTGGAGTTGATTATGAAGAAACCTACTCCCCAGTCATGAGTGGAATTACCTTTAGATATTTGATCTCAATGGCAGTGAACTTGAATTTAGAAATGAAATTGATGGATGTTGTGACTGTATACCTTTATGGTAACTTGGATTCGGAGATTTATATGAAAGTCCCTGAAGGAATACCTCTCCCGAACCAAGACAGAGCAAATAGAAATCTGTACAGTGTGAAGCTTAGAAAGTCCCTGTATGGACTGAAGCAATCTAGCAGAATGTGGTATAATCGCTTAAACGACTTTCTCTGCAAGAAAGGCTACACGAACAATGAGGACTGTCCTTGTGTATTTATACAGCGATCCCAGAATGGATTCTGTATAATCTCAGTGTATGTAGATGATCTGAATATCATCGGGACAGTAGATGATATAAAAGAAGCAAGCTCCTACTTGGAGTCAAAGTTTGAAATGAAAGACTTGAGCAAGATCAAGTTCTGCTTAGGCCTGCAGCTTGAGCATGTCCCTGGAGGAGTCTTAGTACATCAGTCGACCTACACCCAGAAGGTGCTAGAAAGATTCGACTTTGAGAAAGCATTCCCATCAAAAGTACCGATGATCGGGAGATCTTTACAGTAAGAAAAAGATCCTTTCCGACCTAGAGAAGAGGGGGAGGAAGTTCTGGGACCGGAATTCCCATACTTGAGTGCAGTTGGAGCACTCATGTACTTAGCAAACTGCACTAGACCGGATATTGCCTTTGCCGTGAACCAATTAGCAAGGTATAGTGCAGAGCCCACCAAAAGGCATTGGCAGGGCATAAAGGACATCTTCCGATATCTCCAAGGAAGTAAGGACCTTGGATTGTTTTACAGAAAGAATCAAGATCTGAACTTGATTGGCTATGCAGATGCTGGGTACCTGTCTGACCCGCATACCGCAAAGTCACAAATAGGCTATGTATTCATGTGTGGTGGAACTGTAATTTCCTGGAAATCGTCTAAGCAAAACCTTGTAGCTATCTCGACGAACCACTCAGAAATAATAGCGCTGTATGAAACCGCACGTGAATGCGCTTGGCTACGCCGAATGGTTCACCACATCCAGCAGTCATGTGGGATAAACATTGTGCAAACCCCCACAATTATCTATGAAGATAATGCCGTTTGCGTTGCACAAGTACAAACGGGCTATGTGAAAAGTCATCTCACAAAGCATATCAACCCCAAGTTCTTCTATGCTCATGAATTGTAAAAGATGGACGAGATTAAAGTACTGCATACTAAGTCTTGTGAAAATCTAGCAGATTTATTCACAAAGTCACTCCCCGCATCTAGCTTTGAAAGATGCGTGCGAGGGATCGGTATGATGAGACTTAGAGAAGTGCAGAATTCAGGGGGAGAATTCTCTCAAGTCTGTTAGTAAATCTTGATCTTGAAGATCTAGTGCCCAAAGAATAAAAGTCCTGAAGATTAAATGAAGTTGGGTGAATTGTACTCTTTTTTCCTTGACGAGTTTTCCTGAAGTTTCTCGACCAAGGTTTTTAATGAGGCAATTCGTGCATCGCAGCATAACATACATCATGTACTCTTTCTCCAAAATTTTCCCACTGGGTTTTTATAGAGTTTTAATGAGGCATGAGTATGTCGGATGAGTGCCCATGGGGGAGTATTGGGAAACTAGAGATAAGGATTCCCATTTAAACGGATCCTCTCCGTTTAAACGAGTCCTTATCCATAGTGGGCACCTCTCCACCCCTCTATAAATAGAGAGCCATATGGCTGATTTTGTACCCCAATGCATATGAAGCAATAAAGAAAAACCAGGAGTTCTCTCTACCTCTCTGTGTTCAATCTATTATTCTGTGTTTCTGTGATTGATTCGTTCTTGTTCTAAGCAGAGAAATCGCTCGGACTGGTCGCCAGCGACGGTTCCTCAACATGAACATGTATGACAATAATTTGTCATCAGTTTCCTTTGTTTAATTAATTCTAACGATCTCATTATCTTTCGGTTATCACCTACCGGTCCAGTTCCTAATGCTTGATAGTACAATTAAATGCATGCATATCGAGCGACTTCTTCGCGGAAGCTCCAATAATCCAGACATGCCTCTCATCGCTCTGCCGAAAGATTGATCCGAACTAATAAGTAAGTCACATTTACGTACTCGCGCAATACTTTAGGATTATATGTTTGATTGAAGCGAGCTGAGTTAGCTAGCTTTGTGTTACATAGCTACGCCGGGGAGCCCCTACGCTTGGCATAATCCAAGATTATATCTAGCGAAGGACATGCATGCATAGGTAAGTAATTAATTAGTGTCCTAATTTCGGTTTTTTTTTAAAAAAAAAACTAGTGTCCTAATTAAATCACGGGTTATAGCGGCTCTATTAAAGGTTTTCACCTGTAGAACGTCAGGCCATATATAGATCCAAATTCATACTCTATGGTAGGTTCTTTTGGATTATAGTTTTTGGCTTATGCCTTTTAAATTCTAATTGTTTACGAAAGACAGTGCAAAGAGGAAAACAATCGAATACGATTTTGGTCGATATAGCTGAACTCGATACAATGTCACTACAATCAATTTGTAAACCCTACTTTGAAAAAATGCATCATTTGAAAGCTAACTACTATACCAAAAATGAAAAGCAAAAGCAGGAAGCCCTTTCAAACCCAGCCCATATAGATCCAAATTCATGCTATTAAAGCTACAACATCTATAACAATTATAGTGGTTCGTCCATAGAGGAAAGAGTAGCCCATATACTCCCTTTTCTCAATAGATATAATTTTTGCATTTTGCCCTACAATTAAGGTATGCATAGAAAAGACTATATTACCCTCCTTCATTAGCTCACTTAGGCCCCGCTCATTTCGGCTTTTTTCGGCTTCAGCTTCTAGCTTCAGCTTTTTTTCACTATTCACTACACTATCCATTAACTCAGCTACAGTGTTTTTTTAGCCAGCTACAGTGTTTTTTCAGCCAAAAACCAAAAGCCATCGCTATTCCGATCACCCCCTTATTGTTCTTGATTGATGTGTGTTACTCTAGTCCCATGATAGTAAATGATCCTAGGAATAACGAGGGTATGGAAAGGAAAAATAGTTAAAAGTTGTCTCGAAATTATAGAATAACATGTATTTAGAAATAAAAAATGAAAGCTAGAATAACATGTATTTGGTAACAGAGGGAGTACTTCATAGTGTACCTTTTAAGCGTGTGCATAATTATTTAATTTTCCATCACAAAAATAATTATTTAATTTGTTATTGGTATGGTTTGGTTGTTAGATTATTGAAAAAAAATTAACAAAGAATTGCAAAAATAGTTATTATGCTATAAAAAAATTTGAAGCGTGCTCATTTTCAAATTTGAATTTTAAAAATATAAAAAAATGTTCAATTATGCTATTTAAACCAAAAATGTTATTTAATAATTTTTACTCCATTTTCAAAACTTGGCATTTCTTTATAGTTTGGGATTTTTTAGGATATGCCACTCTTAGAGTTGGTGCTTCAGGGACTAGCATATCTTCAAAATTCCGTTCTTTGTATTGTTATAGAAACACCTGTTTCAAATATATTTTTATTCCTTAATATAAATCAGTTTTAAAGTTAGAAAACCAGTTATATATTTATGTGCTCTTTATTTTTAGATTTTAGATCGAACATGTCATTAAATTGTTGTAAATATTTTCGTTTTCTTTACTTGGATGATGCCTAATTTTTTGTTATATGTTTTTCCTGTTCACATGATAATTTTTATAACACTGAAATCAATGTCATTAACCCCTTTTTATAGGACCATATATAGCTTCTATTAGACGTGACAGCTTTATTCGCGGTGGCGGCGTTGCTGTGACACTGTAATAACCGCAATGTAAAACACTGTAGGTAACACTTTCTTCATATGATCCCATACACAATGCTATCCGGGGCTAGCAGCTAGCTACCTGTTCTTTTTGGCTGTGGCTTATGATTTTTGATTGAAAATTTTGAATTTTAGCTATTTGTGACAGAGATTACGGAGAGAGATACTCGCTTGCGATTTAGGATGGTACAGATGTTGAGCTTTTAACGTGTACTATAATTAACTTATAGACTCTATCTTAAAAAAATACTCCGTTTGAAAGTTAGATACTGTAACAAAAACAAAAAGCAGTTTTAAGAAGTTGAAAAGAACAGACTCTATAACGCTTGAACGAAAGGAAGGACATATATGAGCTAACCCCTACAAATCATCTTAAGAAGATAAAACTAATCAGCTAGGAGAGCATGTAAAGAGAAATGAAAAATACAACAAGCGGTAATTAGGTAACGCTCAGTTTAGCGTTGGCTTATGATTTTTTTTATTGTAGCTGCCTTATTTTTTACTATAACTGAGTTAGCTTATTTGGTATAATTAAATTTTAAAAAAATTAAAAATAGAAAAAACATGTTAGCCGATCACGGACAGTACAAAGAAATATGAGAAAAAAAAGAAAAGACAAAAAGCCCAAAAATTCTTAAAAAATTAGAAAAAGATAAAATTACTGAATAGTGAAAAAAACAAAAATAAAAACAGAGTTTGATTTTAAACCATTTTAAACGATGCGTTAGTCTCAAGTCAACAAGCTGCATTAATTACTCTAGCTTCTTTAAGCATCCACTTCATCTCCTATGTGGCTATACACACTACCAGTTAACGTGATAATAAGATAAAGAATCAATGTATTCTAAATAATGTAATCGTTGCAGTACTCATTTTCTCACTGTGTATCAATGTATTCTAAATAATGTAATCGTGATGAATCTACAGTATCTCTACAGTATCCATTCTCTCTTTTTTTTTTCTTGAAAACTTGTCAATCTATTTATCCTCTAATTAAACCGCTTGGGATTGGCAACGTTCCACGGGTCTTGAACGTCTCAGCAAATCAGGGCGTCCGGCAAAGCGTGCACTATTGGACCCGTTTGCGTGTGGGAACGCTGTAAATGGGTGGTGGGCTCTGCCCCTCCCTAACGTTGTTGCGGATTTGATAACGACTTCTCTTGGATCTTACATGCCAAGAGATCTCATGAACTGCAGGTTTATTTGTGCAATAAGTAGTTTAAAAGAAGGGATTACAGCCCTTACATTCCATCTTTCTCAAATAACTAGTCAATGATGTTTGAAGTCTACTACGTACGCAGTGAAATCACTGTTAATATTTCAGAATTTGAGAATATGTCATTTTCACATATGTAGATCGCATGGTTTTTCTTTTAGAAAATATATGGTTCCTGAAAATGATATGACATATAATAATTCAAGCCAAAAAGAAAAATATAATCAAAGAAAATTGTCATCACGAAGAAGTGGATCATTTATAATTATAAAAACAAACGTTAGTGATCATCGTCCGTCCGTTCTTTCCATAAAAAATTACCTCTTAAAGTTACATAATTACCTGTAACCATCTAGTGAGAGTTGATTAGTCAGCGCACAACACGCGTGGATACACCCCACTCCTCTACTCCTGATCTGGCCCCCCTCGACTCACAACTCCGCGCCTCCTCCTCCGCGCTTATGCTTTCACATGCTCCCCAGTCCGAGCCCGCTCTACAACCAAAATCTATTGCCTCCGGTGACCGCCATCACCAACGAAGACAACCCGTTGCCGCACTCTCCCCGCTACACCTCCCTTTGGCCTTCAATTTGAGTCGTCGCTACCTAAATCGCCACTCAACATCGCAATCTCTGAAGCTCTGGATTGTCAATCTCTTCAGCTAAATGCGAAAAGGGAGTTAGGTATATAGCCCCATACTTTTTAATATTTTCCAAAGAAAATGTAGTATACCAATTTAATGGAGCATCTCTAGGTGGACGAATCTGAAATATATTGGAAAAGTTGCAGTGTAAGAATCACTGGAAACAAGATGCTTCTAGTCAACAGAAGGTCGAATAGATTTACATCTAAACCTGATGAGCTTCAGCTTCTTGGTCTTGCCTTTTGTCGTAATTTCTGGAAGGCTTGAACAATACGAACATCATACTTTAAAGTCTTGAGAAAATGGGAAACATCATAAATACCTGGAAAACCACTGGATGCATATATAAATGCCAAAAGTGAATAACAACAAACTACGAAGTACAAACACGCCAAAATAATTAACACAAACAACTCAACAATCACTGTTGGAGCAGATAAGAAAAAAATATCAAAGCATAAAATCATTGCATTTAGGGATTAAACCGCAAATTATACCAAATTACCTTGTGCTCCCGACAAAATATTCACATTTCACATCAAAATACTTCGATGAATTTGACAAATATGGCACATTCGAACATATGGGTATGAGGCAACAGGACATACTCTATCTAAAATACTATTAAGTAATGTTAATTGCAGAACAGGCACAGCTGCAAGTATAATACATGCAGCATACAGTATTGAACTGACATGCTACTATTGTCAAAAGACTCAAAACCGCTTATCATTATTACATAGAAACTTCTGAAACAAAACTTTGCAAATAATGAAGTTCTCATCCGCATATAGCTTTTAGAAAGACAGCATGGTACTGAACACCCCTAGATCTGGTACAAGCCATATGTCAAATAACATTCTCATAGGAATGACTATTTCAGACAAAAGAATATACCTCTCATCACGCCAGAAAGAATTTGTATCTAGCTTCAAGTAGAACAGTGTAGCATTCATTATTCGAGCGGCAACAACAGCGTTACATATCTACAAGAAAATAAAATAACAATAATCACTTCCGCAATAGTGCATTGCTAGGAACAATTTAAAACTTGCATGATATATCATGCTGCCCATCACATGGAACTGAAAACAGTTGTCTGAATCATAAAGCACTCGTTGTTAGTTCAACCCACCATTGCACCGAACACGTAAATATCCACTAGTCTCAGTTGGAGGGGCTTAAATTGAGACATTACAACTCAGATTATCCACTTTAACACTGTTAAAATCAGAATACACATAATGATATTCACCAAGGTTACAGAGAAAACATACAAGGCCAATGGGAACGTGGTGAAGAAGACGCTTTCCATCCATTCGATCCTGCAGTCGTCCACAGCTTATTTATATCAACATCCTTGAATTATACAACCAATAACCAAAGTTAATAAATGAAACAGTTTGACACATTATTCGACAAACATTGTCCATATCCACTTATGATCACAAATCGTGTTACTAAGGATGCACACATATGCTAGAGTCTATAATTTTTCAGCCATCGGTACAGTCTTCCTTTTTTTTGTTTTCTTGTACCCTTTCCTCATATATTAATATAAAATAGTGAAGTAGGAGCCCCTCCTACTGTTTTCTGTCAAAAAAAGATGCACACATAAATCTGATATTCTGAATAACAAAAAATCAATTCATCATTCCAATCTAAACTCAAAAATAGTAGGAACAAATGCACAAAAAGTAAAGGAATTTATCATTTTTTAAAAACAAAATTCTATTCAATAATTCTTTTACTAACATAGTACTGTGTGTAAGCTCATATAAATTTGAACTGTGCCAATGTCACTATTGTATACTGCTGGTTTCCAATAGGGCAAATGGAGGTAGTAATTGAACTGTCAATGGTCTTCAAACATACCTAAGCACATAAGCTGTCACTATCGTATAGTGTTGGTGCCATTTTGAAGAAATCATGCTACAATTTAGAGGATGTAAAAGGATTTCACAACCTACTTTACTAAACTGAATCCACGTAGGCCATGTTGTTGGCTTGTTTTGGCCCTGCTTAATCAACAAACTTTCCATGCAAGTAGAGAAATACCAAATGCTTGAGTCGGTGCTTTTAAGTCGGTTTGTAAGCCTGTAAATAGGCATGTAAGTCTCCTATGTGAAAGCTAAGCATGTGTATAAACCATGAGCTTTGATGAGAGAAGCCTGAGAGCTTCTAACGTATGTGTGTAAGAGCACAGGATAAATCAAGGTGTTGCTGTTTTACTCCCTTGCTAAGGTATCATTTGATCCTTGTCTTTCTTATGTGAATGTGAATTTCCCAACAGTGCCGGGTGTGACCAAGGTGTATAAGAAGCTCAGCCTGGTGCCGGGGAGCGTGTTGGTGTGTCACGGCGCGGCCCCATGCACAATGAGTCAAAGCCGGCGAGGCCGAGGATGTTGTGGTGCAAGAACGCGCGGCCCAAAGAAATCTCTAATGGTCATTTGGTGTCGATAACCAAAAATTTCATAAGGGCAAAATGGTCATTTCGCACCCAATGTCAGCCTAGTTATGGAAGCCTCACGACAATGGCATTTCTAAGATTTTCGGCCTTCGCGATGGCATTGGATCATGTGTGCGCTCCGTGATAGTATTTTCTAACACATACTTCCGAACTACAAGAGCTTGCTGAAGAGCTAAAGTTATGGAAAATAAGCTTAATATTAAAGTGAACTCATTCCAAACTAAACTCAATATTATTATTCATAAGAATAGAATACTACCTTATGTTATCATATTGTGCATTCTCAGGTTTGTCAAATGAAAGATATTGAAACTGAGAGGGAGGAGCTAGAGGCCAGGGCCAAAGTAATGGAGAGGCACAAGGAAGAGGATAACCAAATTAGATGCCAAAGGTATGAAGGAACAAAGCCCACGTAGATGGAGCTAACAAAAACAAAGCCCATATGACTAGATTGAGCACATAAGAGAAAGACCGATATGGATGGAGGGAAAAAAGCCCATATGGTGGGAGAGCAAAAGGGAGAATTCAAGAATTTAAAGTATAAGTTTTGGATGAGATTATTAAGCCCAATTTGGACCTCTTACAAGCCTAACCGAGTTCAAACTCGGATTCAACTCAAAACTCAATTTGGATTCTGTTCAGGATAGCCCAACAAACAGTTACTAAAAAAGCCATAACCATCACAAACGGAGTCCGATTTAGACGTTCTTGTGCTTGTTGGAAAGTTTATTTCAATACCTATGCAATGGATCTGGCCCCATCTTCAAATTCATCACGAATAAACCACTATGACCAAAACAATGTAACGACTGTAAAATCTAGTTTCCTTTTTGTGAGAATTCGAGTCAAACAATATTGAGTTGAGTTGTACTCAGTTTAGAGACCATATGGACGTCCCAAATGGCTATATAAGTCTTGTATTGGCAGTCTTTAGGACTCAGACCACCTTTGAGAATTAATCTACTATTGTTTGTGCTTGAGTTATTGCTTTGCTGCCGAAGTTCTGTGAGGAATTAGGGAGTTTCTTCAATCAAGATCGTTCAGCTTTTCCGCTGGGAATTGGGTGCGATAGATCTTCGCTTGGTGGTCGGCGAAATCGACACGAGTGTGTTTTGCCAGATTAAAGAGTGTTCGTCTCTTACACTGGTATTGGAGGATCGTTATGATTCATCAAGACTCCCGTGAGTATCTATCCTACGTTGAAAAGATCGGATAACCCCGTATCAATAGCACTAAACAAATTTGCTCATTAAGCTATCACAGTTTGGGATTTGTTTCCCGAGGAGTGTAATGTATCGAAGCGTTTGTGCTACCAAAATATTAGGGATGCAAGTTCAAGGCACATTCAAGTCCAGTGTTACAGAGAGGTTTATTGAGTCAGCCATGCATCACGTAGTCTGGTACATCCCTTGCGTTAATCCAAGGCATCATTGTTGCTGACCCGTTTGTGATTTACGAGTGAACCGATGTGATAGGAACCAATATCCTACATTTCAAAATTGTAAATATATGTAAAGATTGAAGTGTGAAATAACTAAAAATGGGCCCTTCTTTTCTTGCCAATAGTAATAGTATCGATGGAATGCTCAGGTTGGAGCTTGTTGTTGAAAGAATGGTAAGAGCAAACAAATGGTATGTTCTTTTTTTTTTTTGCTATTTTTGGTATCGTCTTTTTCAGAAGCTGAAACAAACGAAAAGATTTCTCCAAACGGTTACTCGAAGTCGCTTCTCTAAACAGCTTCTTGATTCCAAAACCATGTGCATACTATTCACCATCGTCTTGAAGAACAGAGCCAAAAGCCATTAGCCCAAAATAATAGTACTAAAATGTTTGCATCACAGGTTTTAGTAAAACGAAGTTTGTTTCAACACAATCCACAAGTCACAATGAAACAAAAAAAAAATTGAACAGTCGCGAAAATGGAGATGCGGGGTATAGATCCCGTACCTCTCGCAGTGAGCGCTCTACCATCTGAGCTACATACCCTGTTCATCTTATCTTTCGCCAATGCAAGAAACATATTTTACCGCGAAGCTTACATTTTAACATCTGGATATCTAACTAGAGTCAAACACAGATGTTACAATACTCATCAAGAAGGAAGAGAGAGGCAGCAGAAGCACACTAGGTACAATTTATCCATCAGCATCTACATGAACGAGCTAATTATTAGGCAGAATATATCCAACAGGTACATCAAACCACACAGCAATCTATGTTTAGAAGATGCTCTGAATTATTATCTATGTTCCAATGAATAATGCATTGGCATTAGAAACATCAAGATGATGGGAACTCCAAGCATAAACACTGCTACAAATCTGTCCATGATGACTTAATCCGATAGCAAACAGATTACAGATACAGGGCCTGTTTTTTTTTTTTTGCTGCGGTTTATGGTTTTTGACTGAATTTTTTGAATTTTAGCTGTTTGCGACAGAGATTATGGAAAGAGAGATAATCGTTTGTGATTTTAGATTTTTCAGATGTTGGGCTTTTAATGTGTACTATAATTAACTTGTAGACTCTATTTTGAAAAAAATAATCCGTTTAAAAATTAGGTATTGTAGCAAAACCTAAAAACCGCTTTTAGAAACCGAAAAATACAAGCCCACAAACAACAGTCAGCAATGCATGCCCATTGCGCAGTATGCTGAGATCTGCGCTCTGGACGCCATGCACCATGCGCACGTTGTCTCCTCTGCCCTCACTCCTCGAACCACCGGTGCTCGAGCGCGCGCGCCGCCTTCATCCTCCTGTCCGGGTTGCACCTCAGAAGGCCACTCAAGACCTCGAACCCGGCCTCCGACAGCGCCGGCCGGTCGGCGATCGGGGCCTCCGCGGGACACGGGAACAGCTTGCGTAGATTGCTGTGCGGCCCGCAGCCCCACGGCAGCCACCCGTCGTAGCCGCGCCACGACTTGATGTCTTCCGTGCCAAGAACGCCGAGCACATTGCTGAGCTGCTCATGCTCGTCGAAGCTCTCACCGAAAGGGTTCTCTCCGGCGAGGAGCTGAGCCATGATGCAGCCAATCGCCCACATGTCGATGCGCTCGTCGTAGTTCGTTGACCCCAGGAGGAGCTCCGGCGCGCGGTACCTCCGCGCCACGACGGGGTTGGAGTAGGGCGGCGCCACGGCCGTGCTGCGCGACATGCCTAGGTCGCAGATCTTGAGGTTGCCGCGGCCGTCGACGAGCACGTTGTCCGGTTTGATGTCCCGGTGCATGAGGCCGAGCTCGTGCATGATCGCGGCGCCGGTGAGGAGCTGCCGCATGAGCCGGCGCACCTCGAGCTCGGTGTGCCGCTTCCCGCCGCCTTGGCCGTCTGTCATGATGTCCCAAAGGGTCGTCCCCACAAACTCCATGACGATGAAGGGCTCGCCGGTGGTGGCGTCGCTGCGGCCGGCTCGCAGCTGGACGACGGACGGGAGGCCGCGTGTAACGACCCGCACTATTACCACAGGGTAATAATGCTAGTCAACGGATTATTATTCGTTTTAGCCGATAAAACATCGCTTTAACGAATGATAAGCCTAGCAGAGTAGCACAACATAACAACAATTAGAGTAAATACAATACATCCATACATGTAGCCACGCAGGGCAAGAGTTTAATACAACCTAATGGGTTCAGTTATTACAATACCAACCCAAAAGTTCGAACCACCTTCTAATTACACAAAAGGGGCAAGAGTACATATACCATATACGAGAAATACCAATATCTAGTACGGGGAGTTTGTACAACCCCTATATCTCTACTCATCCCAGTCCTCGTATGAGGGATGATCCCCATACGGCTCCATCTCAGCACAACCGCCCTCTCCTGGGGAGTAGGGTTCCTCTGGACTAGCCTCATCTCCCTCCCCGATCTCGGTGGACTGGTCATCCTCTAAGAGAAGGGAATAATACAAGAGTGAGTACAGAGTACTCAGCAAGCTTTTATATTTAACAAAATGCATTTCATGCTTCTATCTTAGTTCCAGCTCATTCATCCTCCTATTCAAGTCCAATATTCTGCCCAATAGGAAAATAAGATTTTGAGTTGTGAAAGATTTCGATTTTTATTAATTTAAACACTACTGAACATTTGTACGAACAGAGAAGAACTTCCATGAGTTCCCGTACTCTCCTTACCCGGAGACAGGCATGAATTCATGATTTAAATAGCATTGCACAAGCTTGTATCACTTTACCCAACATCATTCTGATCCTGTTGACACATGGATTTCCGCATTTCCTAAGATGCGGTGCCCAGATCAGAAAATACAGAACTTTTGTATCTATCTCAGTACATTATATCTCCACCCAGTTATTCGCAATCGGTAGTCTGTGCGAATTATTACTATCACCAGACTCCCCAAAAGCAACATAACTGTTGGTTGGGAAGGTTTCCGGCCTTCACCTAACACTCCACTGCGTAATATATCGCCCCCGCGCACCCCCTGCTGATACCGATCAGACCCGGGCGATGGCGGTACGGATCACCCAGGTCAGGAGAACCGCTGACCCCTGGGTTCACCTCCTAAATTAATACTTACCCCTGTGGAGAGTATAATGACCTCGATAGTACTACTGGCTCTGTCCGTCCATTCATGAACGAAATGGTGGCTGACACGATTTAATACGGACCGTTCATACAGATGAAGTTTGTAATTACTTATATTATACTTTATGCAGAGGTCCCCACCCTGCCCTTTTGTTCCTGCCAAGGCAACCTCCGCCCACCCTATTATTACTCTATACGGCTGACTGCTCCATCAGTCGCCGATTCTTTTTCCTTTCTCTTTCTTTTCTTCAACTTATTCTCGATTTAAAACATTTGTTATTCATATGCAGGGTGATATTACGCTAATAGTTAAAATATTTTATTTTACTGAAAACACTCTGATCATATGCTCAAAGTAATGCTTGCCTGAGTTAAATAAAAAGTGCTGAATCCCCGCACTACTCAGATATTTCTTCCCTTGAGTGCTTGGACCACCTTCTGCAATAATGTCGTGTCGCTAGTTTAATTCATAGCTACCGACGGATAATATAATGAACTGCTAAGATGTGGTACTACCGTGGTGAGGCTTCTATGGTTAGGTTGGGTTGGTTAGCTAATTCCGACGCGTCAAGATTACATAATCGGTTACTCCTCTATCGATTGATTCAATTAGTGTAGTTTTTAAATAGTAATTATCAAATTATGAAGTCGACACTAAGCCAAAAATTAGGCTAAGATTTTAAGTGAATTAATACAAATTATCACTATTTTGATGATACCATAATTTACATGCAGGTTTTTAATTTATCTTATTCTTCTTCTTATTTCCTTCCAAATTCGGCCGGCCCGTTTGTTTTTCGGCCCAACCCGCCCACCTCTCTCTTTCTCTTCTTTTTCCCTAACCCCACCTTTCTTTTCTTACGTCGCCGCCTGGTTCCTTCCTCACTCCTGCCGCCTCCACTCTTCCTCCCTCAGTCTCTCCGCCGCCTCTCCTCCTCCCTCAGTCCCGCGCCGCCGCCCCTCTACCCCTCTCTCTCTCCTACACGCTGCCGCCTCTCCCTCACTCCCTCTCCTGCGCCGCTCCCCTCCTCACTTCCCACGCCGCCGCTTCTCCTCCCCTTCTCCCTCATGCGCGCCGCCCGCGCCGCCTCTCTCCGCTCTCACCTCTCCCCCTTCTCTCTGGCACCGCCGCCGGGCTGCGGCGCCGCACGCCGGCGCCCTTAGTGCAGCGTGAGCCTAGCACCCGGCTCCCTGCAGATCCGGCCCAGGACCCGAATCCGGCCCATCCGGCCAAGCCGCTCCTCCCCCCCCATGATTCTTGTTCTTGTTAATTACCAATATTTGCTTATTTTCTTGTTATGGTGGTCAGGTCCTGCAGTTGCTACGATTCATGGAGGTTTGGTGGTGCTATGCTACATGGGTGCTATGTGTTAGCTATTGAAGGTGCATAAGTTTACTATTTAGATTGCTAGAATGGACAAGGGTTTTGGGGCTACCTTTACTGGTGAACAGATGGTGATTTGGATGCTGTGATGGTGATGCTTGGGGTTGTTTGCGTGCTGCTCGGTTCCAGTGAGGGTTCCTTCGGCTTAGGGGTGAGGTGGTCCTGCTGCTTGGCCCCTCCTTCTTGCCTTCGGTTGGTTGATGCTGGGGTGCGTGGTGACTGCTGCTGTCGGCGTGGGATGGTGCCCTCAGTTGGAGAAGTGAAGGAAAGAAGCTAGCATGTGATTTCTTCGGTTGACTGGTGACTATGGTCCTTGGGAAATATCTGGATGCGGTGAGCTGTCCTTGCGCTATTTGGCTGTGCTGTCCCGTGTGGGTTTTCTGGATGAGTTGTGCGGGCGAGTGGTGGCTTCTAGACGCTGGTGAGCTGGCTTGCTGGGAGGAGACGCCCAGATGGCCAGGTGGTCTTGGGTGCTGGCAGCTGCCGTGCAGCAAGACAGATGCCCCTAGGTGATTTTGTGGCCAGAGCTAGTTGCTAGTCTTTTTAATTAAGAATTTAAAATTCCAGTTTGTAAATGCAAATGTATGAGATGAACCTGCTATGTAATTTATTTTCAACAGTTGTAATGGTGACTCATTAATAAAGCTTGAGTTTATTTAGTATCTACAGTTCTGGTGCTAACGTGTGCCATGGTCACGACTTAAACGAGTTTACGACACGGACTTCAACTAATAAACTCTAGTTCCCCGCTAATGACTTAAACTAATTAATCACTTAATTAATACTGATTATGCTTAATTAACTAATTAATAAACACGGGGTGTTTCAACCTCCCCTCCTTGGAAAATATTTCGTCCTCGAAATCAAGGTCTTACTTAAAAAGGTTTGGGTAGGCTTCACGTAGATCTTCTTCTTTCTCCCATGTCGCTTCTCGCACGGTGTGGTTCCTCCATTGTACCTTGCAAAAGCGAATGGTTCGTTTCCTCAATTGTCGATCTTCAGTTTGTAGTATCCGCAACGGACGTTCCTCATAAGTCAGGTCCTCTTGTAATGGCACATCCTCCTGGATTATTTGTTCGGATGGTTGGCTAAGGCATTTTCTGAGTTGAGATACATGGAATACATCATGGATCCTTGACAGCTGTTTAGGCAATTCTAGTTGGTACGCGGAATTACCTTTTTGATTCAATACCTTGAATGGTCCGACATATCTAGGGCTTAGTTTTCCTTTCAATCCAAATCTACGAACCCCTCGCATTGGTGATACTTTTAAATATACGTAGTCACCAACTGCAAAGGTAAGGTCTCGTCTTCGCCGGTCTGCATAGCTCTTTTGTCGGCTACTGGCAATCCGAAGTCGATCCTTGATGATTTGGATTTTCTCATCATTCTCCCGTATGAGGTCCGGTCCTAGTAATGGCTTTTCTCCCACTTCATACCAACAGATGGGTGATCGACATTTTCTACTGTATAAGGCTTCAAAAGGTGCCATTTGTATACTCGCTTGATAGCTATTGTTATAAGCGAATTCTGCTAATGGCAAACATTTATCCCATGATGTTCTGAAGTTCAGAGCACAAGCCCTTAACATGTCTTCCAATATTTGATTGGTTCTCTCGGTTTGGCCGTCTGTTTGTGGATGATAGGCTGTACTGAACTTTAATGTAGTTCCTAATGCAGTTTGAAGGCTCTTCCAGAAACTAGAAGTAAATACTGATCCTCTGTCTGACACAATGTCCTTAGGAATTCCATGAAGGGTTACTATTCTCTCGATATATAGTTCTGCCAGTTTATCAAAGGAATAGTTTTGTTTGGTGGGGGATGAAATGAGCTGATTTAGTAAGTCTATCTATGATGACCCAAATGGTATCCTTTTTACTCAAAGTCATGGGTAGACCTGATATGAAGTCCATACTTATACTCTCCCACTTCCATTCTGGGATTTCTAAAGGTTGACATAATCCTGCAGGGCGTTGATGTTCAGCTTTTACTTTCTGACAGGTATCACAACTGTTGACATATGTGGCAATTTCTTTTTTCATTCCATTCCACCAAAAACTCCCCTTAATATCCTTATACATTTTGGTGCTTCCAGGATGTATAGTGTATAAGGTATCATGGGCTTCTTGCAAGATTATTTTCTTAATTTCTGCATCATTGGGTACACAAACTCTTCCATGATTGCGTAACATCCCTTCTTGATCTACCTCAAATTCAGAGGGTTGACCTAACTTTATCCTGCTGACTTCTTCAACTATGAATGGGTCTTTTAACTGATGCTGTTTGATTTGGTCATAGAGGGTAGGTTGTATTGTCATGGTGGAGATCATGGTGTTGGTTGTGGATACTTGAAATCTGATTTCCATTTTGGCGAGGTCTTGTAGCAGGTTTAGGTTGTACTCGGTAATCGACAAATGGTTGCAGTGGGATTTTCTACTGAGGGCATCAGCAACCACGTTTGCTTTACCAGGATGGTAATTTAGTGTTATGTCATAATCCTTAATGAGTTCTAGCCACCTCCTCTGCCTCATATTCAACTCCTTTTGGGTAAATATATATTTCAGGCTTTTGTGGTCACTATATATGGTGCACTTCGATCCTAACAAATAATGTCTCCAGATCTTAAGTGCAAAACCACGACTCCCAATTCGGATCAAGGGTAGGGTAATTTACTTCATGGGGTCTCAGTTGTCGAGATGCATAGGATATGACCTTATCTTGCTGCATCAAAACACATCCCAATCCTAATTTTGAAGCATCACAATATACAGTGTATTCGATTCCATCCTTAGGTAAGGTTAATACTGGTGCAGTGGTGAGGAGTTCTTTGAGTTTTTGAAAACTCTGCTCGCATGATTCTGTCCACTCATACTTCACATCTTTTCTTAGCAGCTTGGTGAGGGGTGAAGCTATTTGTGAAAAGCCCTGAATGAATCTACGATAATATCTGGCTAAACCTAAGAAACTACGAATCTCGGTGGCATTGGTAGGTCGGTTCCATGACATAACCGCTTCAATCTTTTGTGGATCTACTTCAATGTCCTTACCGGATACCACATGCCCCAAGAAAGAAACTTGGTCCAACCAAAACTCACATTTACTAAATTTGGCATATAGCTGGTTCTCTCGCAGAGTTTGTAACACTGTCCTCAGATGCTGGGTATGCTCTTCTTTACTTTTGGAGAATACCAAGATATCATCAATGAAAACTACTACAAATTTGTCTAGGTATTTCATGAAGAGCTTATTCATCAGATTCATGAATACTGCAGGTGCATTGGTCAATCCAAATGGAATCACGGTGTACTCGTGATGTCCATAACGGATACTGAATCTTTGTTTTGGGGATGTCCTCCGATTTTACCTTTATCTGGTGATACCCTGACCTTAAATCAATTTTTGAGAATACACAAGCCCCTTGGAGTTGATCAAAGAGATCATCTATTCTGGGTAACGGGTATTTATTCTTGATGGTGACTTGATTTAATTCTCTATAATCTGTACAAAGTCTCAAGCTTCCATCTTTCTTCTCCACAAATAAAACCGGTGCTCCCCACGGGGATACACTCTCTCTGATGTACCCTTTTGCCTCTAGGTCGTCGAGTTGATTCTTCAACTCTACCAATTCTTGCGAATTCATTCGATATGGTCTTTTGGATATGGGGGTTGTACCTAGAATAAGGTCAATGGTGAATTCCAATTCTCGATCAGGTGGCATACCCGGTAGTTCACTTGGGAAAACATCTAGAAACTCTTGAACTACAGGTATATTTGCTGCCCCAGTATTCTGTAGATGGTTTATCTTCATGTGGGATAGTAATGGTCCCATCCTCACACCAGCATACAATAACCTAGAGCCATCAGGTTTTCTTATGGAAGCAGTTTTGAATTCACAATCTATTTTTACTCCATTCTTGGCTAACCAATCCATGCCCAGGATGGCATCCAAATTAGTCAAACTAATTATATGGAGGTTAGCTAAGAATTCAGTATCTTGGATAAGTATGGGTTGATCCCTTAAGATAGAAGATACTGTTATAATCCCAGCAGGTGTATGAACCCCTAGTAACTTCTCTAATGTTGTTCCCACCAACCCATTTTCTTTTGTAAATTCTTGATAAATGAATGAATGGGTTGCCCCTGGATAAAAAAGAACGGTACCCATTGAGGGTGGGATAATGAATTTACCTACAACCACATCGGTTGCTTCTCCCAGTTGTTCGGCGGTGGCATGAGTGAGGCGAGCTTGCCCCCTGGTCTGACTCCCGGACTTGGTGTTCCTTCCTGCTGAATTTCCTGAGGTTCCTTGTCCTCTCGCTGACTACCGCACTGTACTGGGTGCTCTGAAGGTTTGGTTTTGCTGTCCAGGTGTCCCTGTGGTTCGGTTAGGATAAGGGCAATTGGCTCGGATATGTCCATCCTTCCCGCAGTTAAAGCATCCCTTGCCACGGGGACAATCCTTGGTAAAATGATTCCCCTTGCATTTGTCACATTGAATTCGGTTGAATGTCTGAATTTGGTTGGAAGGTCTGGATGTGTAGCGCTGTGACTGATAGTTGGTTGGCCGCTGGGATTGGTTTGAACGGTTGCGGTTGGAGTTACCAAAGCGTTGATCATACCTGGCCTTCTTACGTCTTTCTTCCACCAGATTGGCATGCTCCTTCTCTACAATAATGGCCCGATCTATCAGATCCTCAAACTCGGTGATCCGATGTGACGAAAGCTGCAGCCTGATATATGGGTCCATCTTTACCTTAAATCGATCTATCTTCCGCTCATCTGTGGACACATCATCAGGTGCATATCTGGATAACTCATTAAACTTATGCAGATACTCAGTAATGCTCTTGCTCCCTTGAGCCAAGTCTCGAAACTCTTGCTTCTTAATTTCTTTTTGACCTTGAGGAACATGGTGAGAACTAAAGCTTTTCATAAAATCGGCCCAAGTGATGGGACGTTCATCATGCATGCCATTGAAAGTTTAACCACCAGGTGGCGGCCGGTCCCGTCAATTGGTGAGATGCATAGCGGACTTTCTCTTCGTCCGAACAACCCACTACATTCAATTTCTTCTCTACCTCCTGTAGCCAGTCATCCGCCTCCATGGGGTCTACTGCTTTGGAAAAGGTAGGTGGGCGAGTTTGGAGAAATTCTCCAAGACTAACCCCAGCGTTGGGTGGCTGCTGTCCAGGAGGTGCCATCTCGTTACAGGATTCCAAAATTTGTTCTGACTTTCCTGGGCTTCCTTGCGAGAGTTCTCCATGAATTGGAGAATATCCCCCAAGTTATTCAGAGTATTGGCAGTTCCCACATTATTGTTATCCCCTCCTTCTGGAGGACCATTTCGACCCTTTGGTTGCCCATTTCTTATCCCTGGTGATCCCGTTGGTTGACCCTGTCCTAGCAAGACATTGCGGTTGCCGGATTGATGGTTGCTTGCTGACGGTGGCTGACCCTGCCCTGGTAATACCCTGTGAGTATCAGACTGTTGATTGCCTCCGGACTGGCTGGGGTCAACAGACTCAATCCCCCTGGTCCCACCAGATGGGTTCTGGCTATGCTCCATCTACAATGAGATCAATTAAATTAGTTAATCTGGCTTAAGGAGTTTTTTTTCTGGTTTCTAAATAAGATTTCCAAGGATATAGTTGGGGTGCTTTCATGGTAATCTCTCTGTTTTATGGTTCAGCAACCATTTGGGATAAGAGGTTACTTTCTGTTTTAAAGAATTAAGTAGTTTTCCGCCCAACTTTGCTCTTTCACAAGTTGTTGTTGCCATCCACATCATACATCATTGCCAAATAACTCCCAAGAAACAAAGAGATGCAAAAAGATCCAAATTTCTATTCTACTCTAGGACTACGTGCCCAGCAACGCTCGAGAACCCGCTCTCGAGACCGCCCAACGATTACGCAGTTGGGACCACGCTCAGGGCTTGCCCCTGAGTGCGAACCTACACTACCCTGGACTTCCGTGCCCAGGCACGCCCGAGAACTCGCTCTCGGGATCGCCCAACGATTACGCAGTTGGGACCACGCTCAGGGCTCATTCCTGAGTACGCCCAGGACTTCGTTCCTGGGTACGCCCGAAACTTATGCGTTCGGGAGCGCCACAGACCCCTCGTCCGGGAAATCTCTTGTGCAGAATAGGGTAAGGACATTTTTTTACAATGTTCTCTGCCATCCTTAATGATTACTTGGTTATCATGTTTACTCTCTATTTATAATGATGGCAGTAGAGTCCCTTTAGTGATCAGAATGAAATAGATAAGTAGTCCTGGAATTTGGCTCCTATCTATTCCTTCTTACATTTACCCTCTAGTTTGGTTTAGCTAATGATACTACTGACCCCCCATAAAACAATACTACTACTGAAGTTTGTGGCATGGAAGATAAACATGAACATATGCATATGCTGCACGTTAAGTTTCCTATAGTTCAACAAGTAATATAACAGAAAGGAATTTGCATGCCAATTATGATTGATCTAGAAAAAAAAAATTGATACAGCATTTCTTGCTAGCAATCCTATCATTATTATAATGGTTATTATAATATTTTACCTCATGCATGCCCTTATAATAGAATACATTAGTACATCAACGATAACCACTGGGACTGGTAGGGTCGTCCTCCTCGGATCCGCCCCCTGCTCTCCGGGCTCTGGATCGGCTGCTACCGGAGTCTGACGATGGGGTGCTACTTCTCCTCCCACCTAGCCTCCTCAAAAGTGATGCTACTGTACGACGGGGAGCTGACTCTCGGGCTGGTCCTGGGTGTACACTGATACGGGCGCCACGAAATGTTGCCCGCGAAGACGAAGGAAGATCCTGCTGCGGGGTCGCGGGATGTCGTGGTGCATGGGCATCTCCTGCCTCTGGAGGTACAGCAGGAGCGGGTGGTGGTGGATATTCTGGGGGTGCACTCGGCTGTGGCTCTGGTGGTGGGTAGAAAGGCTGATGCTCCGCACCTACATAATGAAATAGAGACTCCTGGAGCTCCTGACATCTATTGTCACTCAAATAAGTCCGATACCTCCAATGCTCGGACCTCTCCTCGGATATCTCTAGGGCATCTCTAGTGCCATAGTACAGCATCGTATCTGAGATCATCATCATATTGGATGCTAAACTACGGCCTGCAGGTGCTATCGTCGACGACCCCTCAATACTAGACGTACTCGCTCTCGCTCCATACTGCTGCCCAAGACTACCTGGGGCAAAAGCTGGTATGTCACGAAAGCTCGTATGGCGTAGCCGCTCTCTAAAATGTGAACGGACCACTAATATGACCTCCTTAGACACCTGCTGCATCGGCAGGTAGTCATCGGCCTCCCGCTAGGGTACGGAATGCACATAATAATAGTCATCACTATTAGGGATCCCTGTAATTACTACCCCTATCCTAGGGACTGAACCGTCCTCGGGTATATCCTGAAAATATTCTGGCCCTACTGCCCCCAGTTCCTCAAGCATCTGCCAAAGTAACACAGCATGCTGCCCTCTGATCCGTGATGGTGGAATCCTAGCACAGGTCATCCTACAAGGACATAGTAATAATAATTAGAATTGGTAGTCCACTTAAAACCTTATAGAAAGCAATAAAACACTAGATTTTATAACTAAAGCATAATAAGATTATCAAGGGTAAGAGTATTAAGGAACACTTGTGATAAAATATTTGAGACCTCTACTTAAGTTCCAATTCTATCCTAGATCTATGCGTGGTAGTCAAACCGTTGCTCTGATACCACCTGTAACGACCCGCACTATTACCACGGGGTAATAATGCTAGTCAACGGATTATTATTCGTTTTAGCCGATAAAACATCGCTTTAACGAATGATAAGCCTAGCAGAGTAGCACAACATAACAACAATTAGAGTAAATACAATACATCCATACATGTAGCCACGCAGGGCAAGAGTTTAATACAACCTAATGGGTTCAGTTATTACAATACCAACCCAAAAGTTCGAACCACCATCTAATTACACAAAAGGGGCGAGAGTACATATACCATATACGAGAAATACCAATACCTAGTACGGGGAGTTTGTACAACCCCTATATCTCTACTCATCCCAGTCCTCGTATGAGGGATGATCCCCATACGGCTCCATCTCAGCACCACCGCCCTCTCCTGGGGAGTAGGGCTCCTCTGGACTAGCCTCATCACCCTCCCCGATCTCGGTGGACTGGTCATCCTCTAAGAGAAGGGAATAATACAAGAGTGAGTACAGAGTACTCAGCAAGCTTTTATATTTAACAAAATGCATTTCATGCTTCTATCTTAGTTCTAGCTCATTCATCCTCCTATTCAAGTCCAATATTCTGCCCAATAGAAAAATAAGATTTTGAGTTGTGAAAGATTTCGATTTTTATTAATTTAAACACTACTGAACATTTGTACGAACAGAGAAGAACTTCCATGAGTTCCCGTACTCTCCTTACCCGGAGACAGGCATGAATTCATGATTTAAATAGCATTGCACAAGCTTGTATCACTTTACCCAACATCATTCTGATCCTGTTGGCACATGGATTTCCGCATTTCCTAAGGTGCGGTGCCCAGATCAGAAAACACAGAACTTTTCTATCTATCTCAGTACATTATATCTCCACCCAGTTATTCGCAATCGGTAGTCTGTGCGAATTATTACTATCACCAGACTCCCCAAAAGCAACATAACTGTTGGTTGGGAAGGTTTCCGGCCTTCACCCAACACTCCACTGCGTAATATATCGCCCCCGCGCACCCCCTGCTGATACCGATCAGACCCGGGCGATGGCGGTACGGATCACCCAGGTCAGGAGAACCGCTGACCCCTGGGTTCACCTCCTAAATTAATACTTACCCCTGTGGAGAGTATAATGACCTCGATAGTACTACTGGCTCTGTCCGTCCATTCATGAACGAAATGGGGGCTGACACGATTTAATACGGACCGTTCATACAGATGAAGTTTGTAATTACTGATATTATACTTTATGCAGAGGTCCCCACCCTGCCCTTTTGTTCCTGCCAAGGCAACCTCCGCCCATCCTATTATTACTCTATACGGCTGACTGCTCCATCAGTCGCCGATTCTTTTTCCTTTCTCTTTCTTTTCTTCAACTTATTCTCAATTTAAAACATTTGTTATTCATATGCAGGGTGATATTACGCTAATAGTTAAAATATTTTATTTTACTGAAAACACTCTGATCATATGCTCAAAGTAATGCTTGCCTGAGTTAAATAAAAAGTGCTGAATCCCCGCACTACTCAGATATTTCTTCCCTTGAGTGCTTGGACCACCTTCTGCAATAATGTCGTGTCGCTAGTTTAATTCATAGCGCTGACAGATAATATAATGAACTGCTAAGATGTGGTACTACCGTGGTGAGGCTTCTATGGTTAGGTTGGGTTGGTTAGCTAATTCCCGACGCGTCAAGATTACATAATCGGTTACTCCCTCTATCGATTGATTCAATTAGTGTAGTTTTTAAATAGTAATTATCAAATTATGAAGTCGACACTAAGCCAAAAATTAGGCTAAGATTTTAAGTGAATTAATACAAATTATCACTATTTTGATGATACCATAATTTACATGCAGGTTTTTAATTTATCTTATTCTTCTTCTTATTTCCTTCCAAATTCGGCCGGCCCGTTTGTTTTTCGGCCCAACCCACCCCGGCCACCTCTCTCTTTCTCTTCTTTTTCCCTAACCCCACCTTTCTTTTCTTACGTCGCCGCCTGGTTCCTTCCTCACTCCTGCCGCCTCCACTCTTCCTCCCTCAGTCTCTCCGCCGCCTCTCCTCCTCCCTCAGTCCCGCACCGCCGCCCCTCTACCCCTCTCTCTCTCCTACACGCCGCCGCCTCTCCCTCACTCCCTCTCCTGCGCCGCTCCCCTCCTCACTTCCCACGCCGCAGCTTCTCCTCCCCCTCTCCCTCATGCGCGCCGCCCGCGCCGCCTCTCTCCGCTCTCACCTCTCCCCCTTCTCTCTGGCACCGCCGCCGGGCTGCGGCGCCGCACGCTGGCGCCCCTAGTGCAGCGTGAGCCTAGCACCCGGCTCCCTGCAGATCCGGCCCAGGACCCGAATCCAGCCCATCCGGCCAAGCCGCTCCTCCCCCCCCCATGATTCTTGTTCTTGTTTATTACCAATATTTGCTTATTTTCTTGTTATGGTGGTCAGGTCCTGCAGTTGCTATGATTCATGGAGGTTTGGTGGTGCTATGCTACATGGGTGCTATGTGTTAGCTATTGAAGGTGCATAAGTTTACTATTTAGATTGCTAGAATGGACAAGGGTTTTGGGGCTACCTTTACTGGTGAACAGATGGTGATTTGGATGCTGTGATGGTGATGCTTGGGGTTGTTTGCGTGCTGCTCGGTTCCAGTGAGGGTTCCTTCGGCTTAGGGGTGAGGTGGTCCTGCTGCTTGGCCCCTCCTTCTTGCCTTCGGTTGGTTGATGCTGGGGTGCGTGGTGACTGCTGCTGTCGGCGTGGGATGGTGCCCCCAGTTGGAGAAGTGAAGGAAAGAAGCTAGCGTGTGATTTCTTCGGTTGACTGGTGACTATGGTCCTTGGGAAATATCTGGATGCGGTGAGCTGTCCTTGCGCTATTTGGCTGTGCTGTCCCGTGTGGGTTTTCTGGATGAGTTGTGCGGGCGAGTGGTGGCTTCTGGACGCTGGTGAGCTGGCTTGCTGGGAGGAGACGCCCAGAGCTGGCACTTCATCGCGACGATCTCGCCGGAGCGGCGGTCCCGCGCACGGTATACGACGCCATAGACTCCCGAGCCGATCTCCTTGAGCTTCTTGTAGCCGCCGTCGACGGTCTAGCTGGGTGCCGCCGCCGGCGCCTGCTGCACGGCTCTTCTCTTCTTGCATTCTGCGGCGCGGGTGGCCGCAATTTCGGCCGCGACCCTTTGCTTCTTGCGCGGTGCGGCGCGGGCGGCAGAAGCAGTGTCCTCGTCGCCTAGGGAAGCAGCGCCTCGCGATGGTCCTTCGGTGGTCACCATTGCACGTAGCGATTTTAAGCTGCTTTCTGTAACGGCTAAGACTTAGGGGGTGTTCTTTGCGGCTTCAAGAAACGGCTTTTGACTTTTGCTGCAGTAACTAACTTTTAAACTGAGTATTTTTTTAAGATAGGGTCTACAAGTTAATTGTAGTACACGTTAAAAAACTAATATCTGTATCATCAAAAATCGCAAGCGAGTATCTCTTTTTCCGTAATCTCTGTCGCAAACAGCCAAAAAGCCATCAGCCGCAGCCAAAAGCCATCAGCCGCAGCCGCAAAGAACAGGCCCTTAACCTCGATCAATTCCGCTTTTTCGGATGGCTTGTGCCTAAGATAATATTATAATTACTATTAGCTTTTCAGAGATATACAATTAAAAAATAATAAAATAAAAAATAAAAAACATCATTATATCCTTACGAACAATACAAAAGGAAAAAAAAAGAAAAAAACTACACATAAAACTAATGCGTTTCAAACACTTTTTATTTTTGAAAACTATAAACTAGAACCTAAAAACTATTTGAAATGAGGCCTAAGAGTGGATACCCTAGTTGACTCTTATTTGCTTATTATTTCATAATAGGGAGACGTGTGTGAGATCTAGTGCATGGCCGAGGCTAACTTTACTAATCCGATCCCGACTTAGATTCCAACATAAAGCGCCCAAATGCTTATGCTATTTCGGGTTTTATTCTGTTATTGTGTTACGTATTTTGACTCAGCGGTCTGGATTAATTAAATAATATGCCACGATGCAATTACGGGGACAAATCCAAATCATATATATGCCTGGATTGTCAAACAATGGGTGATCTAACGCAGCTCTCCTGCGTTTTCAAAAAAAAAAAACAAACAAACAAACATTGGGTGATCTAACAAGTGTAATATGGACATTGTATGGCTAATGATTAGGGCCCAAGTCCTGTCAGTTTCATGTTTGACAGGTTACTATTATATATGGATTTCCAATATTTGATCCTATGATGAGCCTACACTTTTATTTTCTTGAAAAAACAGACTAACATATTGGTCATAATGAAACATATATAAAACAAAAGTTATGTTGGATTCATCTAATTCATAGATCTCATTCGCCATATACTTAAAGCAACATATGTAAAAAATGAAGTGCATCTAAGATAGGTTTTATCATATTTTTGAATAAAAACTATCTCAAGTGCTCTCTCTGTCCGCAAATATATATCATTTTTGACTTCTAGTGATCTCCAATTCAAAACTTTCACCATGGTTTTTTATCATACTATTACTATACAAGCAAAAATAATAAAATTTATAAATTATAAAAGTATTTTGCAAGATAAATTCAATGAGATTATTTCGTGTGTAGTCAATCTATATACTTTTGCAGGTATTAATGGCCAAAGTTTTTAAAGATTCATTGCATGGTTCCAATGGCGGCCTGTATTTAGAGACGGAGGCAATACAAATATAGATTAGAAGGTAGCACCTAGGTCAAGAACATCTTTTATATCAAAAATATTTTGCTAAGAAAATACCTTTCGAGTCATACTAGTTCCTATAACTTTCTTACAAAGGTTTTGTTGTTGTTAGACATCGGCAAAGTTGCGGGCTTTCATGTAGATATGCAAGTGTACCCTCACATTTCAATTATTTCCACATAGGTCCTTGTATATTTAAAGAAAGCCATTAATTATATTAACGTTTTAGAATACATATGTGATTTTACAAAAAAAGAATATTTCAACAAAATTTAGTAAAATGGTTGTGTAAGTATGCTTACAACATTGGCCTAATGATTAATATCTATATCTACCACCAGGGGTAGAGTGAGGAATAGGCCATGCCTCGGGCTGGGCCAACGCATGCTACCATTTACAAAAAAGAATATTTCAATAAAATTTAGTAAAAATGGTTGTGTAAGTATGCTTACAGATTGGCCTAATGATTAATTTATATACCTACCACCAGGGGCAGAGCCAGGAATAGGCTATGCCTTGGGCTAGGCCAACACGTCTTACCTTCAAATTTTTTTTACAATTTCTCTATAGATCTTCATGGGTTTTTGGTCCTAGGCCCAGGGTTGGTCTTCAGCCCTGGCCCTAGATCCTTCCTTGTTTACCACTATTTTTACATACCAATGGAAGTACTCGATGTATCGTATTATAACCAATTTAGTTGCTTGGGAAAACAAAGTGATATTGTTCATCGGTGAGAAAAATGGAACAGTTAGCATCAATGACAATGATGCGGATGGTGAGGGAGGGGATGGCTCACTAACCTCTTTTGGGGATCCACTTACTTTTAGATTTGGGATGGTAGGGTTGCAAGGTGTTGACGATGGCACCGTTTGTCGATGGTGGTGGCCTTTGTGTGAACGAGAAGAGTAGGTGTGGGGGTAGGCGCAGAGCTTGAGTGCGATCTAGGGGCCACGTTGCGTAAAAGGGAGACGCAAGGAGAGGGGAAGAGAAGGGAAAAGAGGCAGTGGCCGAGTTGGGAGGAACGAAAAACCCTTAAAAGACGTTGGGGCAGACTTCCTGCTACCTTGATCAACAAATGTGATACAATAAATGATTATCTCATTGGGTCGAGATACTAATCTAATAAATGACTATCCTATTGGGTCGAGATATTCCTTCAATAAATGACTATCCCGAGGGAAATATGGATCCATTTTCATGATAACTATTTATAAGTTGTTTATCCTTTGAAGCATTGAATTCCTATTTTGTTTCCTACTTATATTTATACATTTTTAACCAGTCTAGATTCATAACATCAAACTCAAGGCTGTGTTTGGTTGGATGGTTGCACCCCCAACCAGGCCCATCCATTAGGTAGGAATGCACATGCTCTTGTTTGGTCCCTTGTTAAGATGATACAGGGTGAGTTGGGATGTGGATGGGGACCTAAGATGAATCAGGTAATGGTGGAAAAGAATAGTAACAACCCTTATAGTTTGCCTTAGTATACTCTAATAGCCTTTATTTTACTTTTAAAAAACCCTTAATCCACCTTAATTGTAATACACAAGCTAATTACTCTTTAACATGCACTAATCACCCTTTTAGCAGGTTAGGTTGTGGGGAAATGACTTTCCTGCAGAGTCCCACTAGGTTAGGCTAGAGCCGAATCTTTGTATCTGCTAGGCTTAACCCAAACCTCGACTTAGGCCCTGTTCAAAAGTGTTGTGGCTTTTAGTTGATTGATAGAGAGATTGAGGGAGTAAGGTATGCGTTGATAAGCCACTATGTTCAAAATGACTGCTGCAGTGACTTCTACAAACAACTTATAGACATCACCTTGAGAAGCCATGACATTCAAAAGCTGGTTTCTAAAAGCCAAAAGCAAAAAAGCTTTTTTAGAATAGGGCCTTAGACAGCTAGATATGTCCAACTTGCATCCAGTTGGCTTGGCCAAGCATTAGACTTAGATCACCCAATTACCAAAAACAATAGAGATGGAAATAAGGGAATGTAAGTATTAGACTTATGTCCTATATTATAAAACCTCACACTTCTCACCCGCGTAGAAATAAGGAATTGTACGAATTTAAGAATGGATAATTTTGATGCTAGCGTCACCAAGAATCTCAAGAAATTGGCGATGTATGACATAGGCGATCAGCCATACTCCATAACTGCAGAGCTAATGTCAAAGGTGGTACGGGCAATGGAGCTTAATTCCTTTCGCTTGGAAGAGTAGACAATTTGCGCATGGTAATTTATTATGATAATTTCCCTCTCGGTTCAATACAAGTGTCTGATTGCTAAATACATGACAAAACTGAAATGTCATCATATTGGAGAGTTTGTGTGCTGCCAAGTCCATATATGTATATTTACTAGACTAAAAATTAAGCTGAGAATATTTCCTTTGGTGTATCTGTAATAATTGCAATTCAATGTAACACGGAGGCAAGGATTTTTCAATCGAGAAGATTGTGACTTGTCTTGAAGTGTACCAGTCACTACTGCAAATTCGACAAAAGCACAACAAAACAAAGAGAATAGCAAAGGCAAAGTGTGTTGCTGGAGTTGATCCCTATCGAGGCCTGACTCTCATCATCGATCCATGTGGATGGAGCCTTCTCGGAGAAGACCAACCAAGCCGTCATCAATATTATTGCCTTTGTTTTAGATTGGAGGAACTACTAATTCTTTGAGTCTGACACTGACTGCCTGGACATCTGCCACAATCTGTTCTCACCACATAGGGTTGGGGACCATGTGTAGAGGACTGCTTGACTGGGGGTTGCCCATATAATGAGGGATCATCACAATTTTACTTCTTATGAGCTATCGTAGTATGCTTGTAATTTCTAAATTTGGTTGTTGTCACACTTACTCATCTCTGATGTGGTTTGTTCACTGAAATTTTGCTAAGTGTACTCCAGGACAGTGGTAGACCCAAGATCAAATTTCATGGGAGCAATGGAACTTGCTCACAGCTTTACCGAATGCCGAGTTGCCAGCCTGCAGTACCCTACCACACTGCTGGTGAGAGATAGGAAAACACTATTGCGGCTATAGTAGGCTATGGTGGTAGATGGTGGTGGAAGGAGAGTGTAAAAGGGACGCAGTAGGCTGTAGAGAGAGATGGACGGTGTGAGATGGGAGCTGTAGTGGAGGTGGCGATCTAGTGGCCACTGCGAGGTATGGCCTGGCCTCGCTAGCGTCGTGGCTGGAGAAGAGGGGAGGGGAGAGGAGAAAGGGAGAGAAGCAAGGGGGGCTAAGGAAAGAAGAAAACCTAGCTCTGGCGGCAGCGTGGAGGTAGTGACTGAGCAAGGTCATGGTGGAGGGAGCGATAGCGCGGTGGAGCAGATGTGGTGGCAAGATTTGGTGAATGGCACGTCGACAAGGTGGTTTGGTGGGAGAGGAAAGGAGAGGTGGTGGCGCCTGGTGGGGCTATTGTGGTGGTGCACCAATGAGCTGGCCCGGCGTCAACAACGGCCTAAGGTGGAGAAGATGGGGGCAGGGGGAGTAGAGGTGGTGGCGGATAACAGAGGGTGCAGAGCGACGACGCTGTGGATGGAGTGGGGAAATAGAAGAAGTTGGCGAGGAGAGGTGATGAAACATGCCTATACCATTAGAAATGATTCCAATGGTATAGCATGGGTTAACAGCTCCCTCCTTGAAATGGAGACACATAGCGAACATAAAATCTTGAAGCATACTTTATCATCTTCTTATTCTTCCTTCTCCCTTTTTTTCTCAAATTCATCAACTTTACTCTTGACTCCTTAGCCACGCATCCATTGTCATGAAGTTGGCACCGACCTGTGTGAACATGCTATTGGCCTAGCGCAATAACGTTGCCAATTTCGCTATCCATGCCGTGACCATGCTCTCCATGCCACCGCCATCGACGTTGGCCATGGTCTGCACCCTTGTGCCACTGATACATTGTTGATCTACCTTCTTCTCACCAATGCAGCCGCCACAGATCAAGCAACGTTCGTCGTGCCCACACTTCCTTTGATCTGCCTCATCCAAAGAGTCCCTTGTTGCTATTAGCTCATGCAGTCAAGTCATGCATGCCTCTCCCAAGCCATGAGCCAGTGAGTCATGCCGCTAAAGTCGGCCCAACCTCGCTGGCATTGGAGTTGGAGAAAAGGGAGGAGAGCAAAAAGGGCTAGCTGGTGGTACAGGGGCGCCAGCCCTGGCTGACCCCCTGAAAGCATTTAGGCCCATAAGTTTAGGGTTTTGGTAATTAATGATAATTTATGAATATGAGACTAATGCTTGTGCTAAGTTTGTATAGACAAAGTCCCTTATGTGAAATAGACAAGAACAAGCTGCATAAAAAATAGACTTGAAAAGAACCAAGAGCCAAGGTACGTGAAATATAGGATCGTTTTTGTTTTACCGGTCTTAGGAGAAATGGCGGAAGATCGGATTATACGTTAGATGCCTACTATTAAGAGGGATTCTTGAAAGTAGCTTGATAGCATGTTTTGGTGCATATTGGATCAACTTAGGATCATGCATACATTTGAAAACAAGTTTGAAAACTCACTGTGTTCACTCAGAAAAATCGGCAGAACTGCACACTACCGCGGAACTACCGCAGTGCAGTAGTTACGACGTACAAACAGTAGAACTACCGCTGTGTGGTAGTACCGGAATTTGTGCGGTACGTTTTTTTTCCAGAGAGCACCTCGAGAAAAACTTAACTGGCCAGAAATCGGAAGTACCGAAAATAGCACGGCAGAACAACCGTAATGCGGTAGTACAGCACCGCTTTGCAGAACTACCGCAGTGCGGTAGTACCGCACTTACAACGGAGGTAGTACCGCACTAAATTCCAACGGCTAGTTCTGAGTCGTCTGACATAGCCGTTACTGTGTGCTACAGTAAAATGCGGTAGTTCCACATTTACAACGGCGATAGTTCCGATTTTTCTGATTTTTTCAGATTAATTTTTAGCAATGGCTAGTTTTGGTTGGTGAGGGTATAAATACCCCTCCACCTACCTTTGGGCATGCTACTGAACTTGCATTGATTATCTTGAGCCCTAGAGCATTCACTCCACTCTCTTTTCTCACTTGAGCACTCATTTTGAGTAGTGGAGAGATTTTCAAGTGCATTTAATTCTAGTTGATCCAATTGCACTTGAGCACCGTTAAGCGGAATCATCGGTCTATTCTATTGGTGCTTGCTGGCAACTAGATGACGGGAAGGTTGATTGCCCGGTGACTTCTTCAAGGAAGATTGTAAAGAAGCCCAAGCCAAGTTGTGAGTGGTTTGGAGCTCGTCATCTCCGGAGCGGAGGAAGAGCTACCACTAGTGATCGAGGAGTAAGGCTTAATTTGTGGAGCCGGTCCAAGAGCGATTGGGTTTTCCTCAACGTGGACTAGTGAAGACCGGCAAGTCTTCGATACCACGGAAAAACATCGCGTGTCTCATAGTGATCATTTCTTTGTCTCCCTTAGCATTTACTTTTGATAAGCAATCTGATTATATTTGCTACTGCTTGAGATTTGCTATTACATCAATTGTTTAGTATTGCTAGAATTGAGTAGGTTTGGTTGTCTTAGCATAATTGCCTAGCAATTCTAGTCATAACTTGTTTAAGTAAGCAAGAATTTTAAAACCTCCTATTCACCCTCCTCTAGTCAGTCATCCTTGATCCTACACCCCCTGGTGGGTGCGCCCCTGCTCTAGGACCATAATACATGTTAGAGTATTATATAGATTATTCATAAACACTCTACATTGAGTGAAATATTACCTAGAGTTTTGATCAAACCACCACCTTTAGTTTCACAAACACACATTTATGCGCAAATTAATCAATAAAATGGTTTCAAAATTTGTCATTAAATACATGTATCAAACTATGCAAATCTACAATCCTATTAATTACTTCCTAGTTCCTAAAAAGAATAAAAGGGATTTGCTAAAATATCAGTAGCCTTATTTCTATCCAAAAATCAATAAAATTTTTAGCCTGTGGTGGCAACTGGAAGGTGAAGACACGAGGTGGGATGTTGGCTGCTTTGGGCCTGTAATGAATTTTTTAAATAATCAATTTTTAATTTTGCATTACATCATTATACCTACTTTTTATTTCTTTTACAGTTTTGACCATATGTCGCTCAACGGTTGGGCGACTTAGGCTAGTCGCCCAACTGTTAGGTGACACGTGGCCAGGTCGCTCAACCGTTAGGCGACTAGGGGGTACAACTCGAAGTGGCGCACGGCCAGACGAGGGATGTGCCTCATTTGCCTTTACCTGAGAGAAAGAAAGGAAGGGGGAGAAGAGAAAGAGAGGAGAGGAGAAGGAGAGGAGGAAAGAAAAGGAGGGGAAGAAGAGAGTACAGGAGGAAGAGAGAGGAAGAGGAGGAGAGGAGAGGGAGGGGAAGAGAGGAGGGGGATATGTGCATTAACGACAGTGAGTTTTCTTTTTTTTTTGTATATTTATTTTTCAAATATGATCGAATAGCAACATAAATCATTAAATTTATAGTTTAGAAAGTAACGCTAATTTTGTTGTTAATAATTGTATTGCCATTTAGATCGCTCTGTTGTGCATTTGAAGGCCTAGTTAATTTTGTTAGTTGCATATAAATTGTAGAAACCTCATAATAAATATTCTTAATTTTAGAAAAACTTAATAGCCATCAAAATATTTAAAACTGTTTATGATGATTAGAATAGCACGTGCAGATTTAAAATAGTACGGGATGATTTACGATTACGTGTAGCGATTAAAATTGTATGTGACGATTTAAATAGCATTTGATTTGTAAAAATCCACAAATGATGAAAATAAAATTCAGACTTCCCACAGGGACAACTTTGCATAATTAAATTAATTATTATTTAAAATTTACTTTCTCTTATATCTATAAGTAAATCATCACACGTGTACTAATTACAGAAAAAGAATAGGTACAAAGAGAGAAAAATTTAGTCCGGTGACCTTGAGACCTAAAATTATTTAGATAGGTAGATAAATATGTATGCACCAATGAGAAATTAAATAGGCGTAACAACATACGTGAAATCAGCTATGAATGATTTGAAGAATTTCCAGAGCTACGCTATTAATAATTAATTAAGTAATTATGTTGTAATTGCTTACTTCAAATTGATTAGCAGATATGGCTCACGACCTTGGTCGTTTGAATTGGCCTTTCAACTTGCTGGACAGGCACATCGATGCACAGTATTGCGCGAGCCGTCGTGTCCCGCATCTTGAGAATGGGGACGAGGGGACCCAGTTAGGGGTGGTCCATACATGGACACCTCGACGGGCTTAGAGACTAGACCCATGCTAGAGAGATAAATTTGTGTACAAGCTATGATATGTCTTGTTATGATATTTGCGTTATGTTCTTACTTCTTCATGCTTTGTAGGCTGAGCGATGCTGGCCATCTACCTCTCACGTGGATGGTGGAGGCCACCAACTAGGACAGTGCTCCAGTCAAGGAGTCGGGGAGGTCCAGGCCGGCCCAAAGCGGTCATGTCAGTTCTCGTTTGTCTGGTCATTACTGACAGCTCTGGTGGACCGATGGTGGCTCGACATGAACACTTTTCACCTCCTATTCGAGGAGATGACCCCCACCTTATAGGACATCGTGATGTTGCTTGGCCTGCGGGAGAGGCTGTCTCCCTAATGGATGCACCTGCCAACTGGTGCAACGATCTACTGACAGGTATAAGATCGAGGAGGCCGACTAGAGGGGAGGTGAATAGACGGTTTTAAAATTCTTTCTAAGTTATAACCAAATCTAACAAAGCGGAAGAAAAGATTATTTGGATTTGCACAAGTAAAGCCTTAAATGTCTATGCTTGACTAAGTGCACCAACAATGTAATTCTATCACAAGACAAGTCACTCTATGAAGACAAGCATTCAATTTAATTCAATGAATTTAAATTCTTGAATGTAATTTGTGCACAAGAGAATAAACCACAATGACACACGATGTTTTACCGTGGTGTTCAAAAACTTGTCGGTTCCCCTAATCTACGTTGTGGTAAACCCAAACTAATTGGATTAGCTCCACGAATTAAGCCTAACCACCTCAATACACTATGGTTGCTCTTCCTCTACTCTAGAGATAGCGAGCACCACACCACTCACAATCCATCGGCCTTCTCACAAATTTCTTGAGAAAATCACCGGACCACCACACCTCCAAAGCCGTCTAGGAATCGGTAAACTCTAAGAGTAACAAGTCAAAGACCCTCACTTGAATGAATCAAGTATCTCAGCTCAACGGACACAAAGTCCACCCCCAAGCGCAACACATGCACAAGGTTATCTCTCCAAAACACTCTAAGTGCAACACATGTACATATGGAGGAGTAGACTTGCTCTTAGCTCAAAGGGAGGAAGAATAGCTCCAGCAACCTTGTCCTAATAGCCCTTGGAGAGGTATTTATACAATTCACCCAAAAACTAGTTGTTGGAACAAGGAGAAGCCAAGAGTTAGCCCGGAGGCTGGTAGTAACGCAGTGCAAACTCCAGTAGTACCGCAGTCCCTCCAACGGCCATAAAACTAGCCATTAGAGCAAGTTACCAGTCAGACCACCCACAGAGGGACCGGTCTGACTGCCAGGTCCGGTCAGACCGCAAGGGTACCACTCAGACCGTTACAAGAAAAGTTGCCCACTAGAAAAAACGTACCACGAGAAAAATGAGAGTATTGTGGAGCGGTCGGACCACCACACAAATGCCAGTCAGACTGCCGAGCGGTCTGACCGGCATGTACATGCCAGTTATACCAGCCTTTTAGTGCTGGCTAAAGGCAAGTCAAGGCAATGAATATTTCTTACGAGTTTTGCACAGTAGCTTTGCAAAGTATAAGGATATGCATTCAAAATCAACATGTGATTCTTCAACAAGTTATAGAACACATCCATAGACCTTTAGAATCGCATCTCAATGGACAACGATATGGATTTAAACCAAATTCAAATTTTCCTTTTTGAACTTAAGTCACATGTAGCAACATATTTGCATGAGCTACAATTATTTGGGCGACACATATCAAATATTAGCATCATGCCTCAAGGAGGGGAATAACATGGACATCAATCATGTTGTAAAACACATTCACAAACATCTAGTCACATATTGCAAAGGATTTGTACATGAGCTAAACCATTTTCAAAACACATTCGAAAATATTAGCGTCATACCACAAGGAGAGAAAACATGGACTTTAATCATGTTGCAAAACACATTCGCAAACATCTAGTCATATGTTACAAAGAACTTATGTGTGAGCTACAATCATTTTTAAAACACATTCGAAAATGTTAGCATCATGTCACGGAGAGAGCTAGAGCAATTAAATGACCTATCAACACATGATATGTTCAAGCTACTAGTGACTACCCCTCTTAATAGTACGACATTCTATACTAGCAACCCGATCTTCCAATCAAACACCAAACCAGTAAAAGACTAGAAATACATCCTTAGTCCTAGTAAGCCATACCTTTGCCTTGCGCATTCACTTGTAGCTTCATAATATATATCTCAACTTCAAGCTTAGATCTTTGACTTTACTCATCAACATATGAAGTCTTTGCTTTACTTGAGGATGCTCAACCGTATAAACCTGTTCATTCATCTCAATGAAACTATTAGTCCCACAGTTTGATTATCATTAATTACCAAAATATATCGTTAACTCATAATGATGGGTCTAGATCCTTCAGCAGGTTTGACGGGGTTCTTTCGGCCGAGGCCATGGCAGCGTACCATGTCTTTGTAGCACGATAGAAGCATGGCCTGCTCATGTGGTGGTTTTTGCAGTTTTGGGTACGCATGTTATCTATTTTGTTTGTTTAGCGATGCACTATCCTTGGTATATGACGGGCTTACTAATTTTTTATTTATGCAAAGGTCGAGCGAATAGACCCAGACACCAATGACTACCAGGTGTCCCGGGACCTCTAGATGTACTTATTGTGCCTATTCAGTTGGGTACTATTTACCAGCAGCTACGGTGACTCCTTTGAGGCCCGCCTCGTGCGGTATGCAAAGGCCATTGTTGATGGGGACGAGGTGCACTATGGTTGGGGATCAACCATACTCTTGCTGTGATGCTTGCTGTAGGGCGAGGATGACCCCTGTCCTCATAGGCTTCCCCCTCTTGCTACAGCTGTGGTAGTTCGTGTGCTTCCCCCTAGGACGGTCGATGCTACTCGATAGCGGTCCGTACTGCATGGACATTTACCACAAGGGCCCCGTGGACCGGCCTACGGTAGGGTCCCTTTGGTGTCGTAGACGAGTACATACTCTTCTGAATCTTTACTATACATGTATTATGAGTCATCTATTGTAACAACTGTTCTGGCTTTTAGGCACAATTTGCACACGTGCAGGTCACCCAGGTGTACGATAACATCGTTGTGCACCTCAACCACCTCACCACTGACAATGTGCACTAGGAGGCATACTCTAGTTAGCAGATGGTAGATCGTGTCCACACCGGGCTCTCATCATTGTGCTTGCATGATTAGGCATATTGGCTCATATGGAAGAAGCTCATTTTCGGTGTATTCGTCGAGGACTACACGGTGCACAGGGTGATCCGTCAGTTCGGCCTTCGCCAGCTTGTTCCTATGCCGTTGGGCGTCGGGTGCTTGACTCGGCCCATGCGTGAGTTACACACAACACATGTCCCTATATTTTTCTCAGTTTTGTTACGATACCTTCTAATTGTAGTTGTACATTTTGCAGGCACACTAGGATGGGTGGTAGCGGGATGAACTGGACCGCGAAGATGGCGCCATAGGTGGCGGAGTGGGCGGAGGCATTCGAGGACTTCGTGTAGGAGGGCACCGTATATGACCCCAACACGTACGATGAGTACCTACACTGGTACACTCTGCAGATACGCACCAGGCTGGTGTGTGTTGTTGACCCTTCCCCCGCTCGTGTACCAGCACCAACTGACGCATACACCATGCACTTCGTGCGGAACTACGCCCTCGCGGTACGTACTCTCGTGTTTGAAATTTTCTATGTACGATTACCATAATTACTATTTTAATGGTTTCATGTACTTCTTATAGATGGACATTACTGCCGAGATTGTGAGGGACACCAGGTCGATCGTGGATAGGCTCATCCATAGTTTGGAGGTCACGCACGATGACCTGCTGCACGTTGTCCATTAGGTCTATGAGAGGATGAGGTGTGTCGTCACCCTCTCATCGTGCAAGATGCTCCCAGAGGTGGCCACGTTGACGCGTACACCGAGGCTGCCATGTTCTACAGCTTAGGTAGGAGGGTCCGGAGGGTCATGTGACTACCCTGGGCACCACCACCGTAGCCACCAGGTCAGGCCGGAGGGCCACCTGCATACCGTGTCGTCGTAGCTCAACAGTGTGCCAGTTCCCACGCAGCCACAAGTGCAGTCCACCCCCAAGGCGTTGGGAGCGCGGGTTAGCAAAATACATTTTCTTGTTTGTATTGATTTTTGCTTTTAGCTTCTACTTGAAAAAGCCAAAAATTAATATGAACATCCACTAGATTCTCAAAGAGGTTTCTTCACTCCTCTCGCTACCTTCTCGTTTCGGGATAAGGTAGGGGGACACGAGTGCATCACGCACTTTACTTCTCTTGCTCCCATTACGCGTTCATATTGCTCTCTCACTTTTTTCACCATTCGTTCACTACTTTTAAAAATCACTTTTTCAATCATTACTATTCATTTTCAGCCAAAAGTCATAAGACACAGCTAAAAATATCAGAAAAGCCAATACAAATGCTCCGTACATTCCTTGCTGCAAATCCCAGAGTTCTCGGTAGTTAATAAAACTAGCAGTAGTAGCGCAGCGTCACGCCGCGTTAGCTACTCTGTGGACCAAAGAAAAAAAGTCGACAATTCGTGGAGAGAGTTTTCTACAAAAATTAAGGACCTTATGTATTTTCGAGAAATCGAAGGTCTTTTCTATAAAAAAACCAAGGACTGATATGTAATTTCAAAAAAGTTGCGGGGCTTTATCAAGCAAAAGGATGGCTTTCCTAAAAATTAAGGACTTACACATAATTTTTGAAAAACAGAGGGCCTTTTCACGAAAACAGATGGCGTGGCAGGTATTTTTTTTTAAAAACCGAGGTTCTTTACGCTATTTCACAAATTATGAGAGCCCTTTTTGTAAAATCGTTGACGTGAACCGAGGGTAGTGAGAGTTCCTCGTGTTAAGAAATCGACGGAGAATAGACGAACGGTAACACAATCCATGTAATCTATCAATCATCATGAATACAGATCAATCACAGGAGACACCAATAGAGAGAGAACACTAGAGTAGTCTTTATTAATTTTCAGAACTCAGATTTGTTTATGTTGTGGTTACAAGACCAAACAGTGAATAAAGAAAACTGGGGAGAATTATAGGATCGAAGATAGTCTCTGCCTTGGGGTTGCCTGGGGGAGACTATTTATATTGCCATTATTTTCGGGTTACAACATTACCTCTAGGTATCATGTTCCACCTTAGGATATTATCGTCTTTTTACATACTCAGATGGGCCTCCTGGGTCGGACTCATTTAGACATTCAACACTGTTTAAATAGTCAGGCCAAATGGGCCTAAGGTGAAAGCTATTTCTACAACAGTTTACATGATACAATATCTCTTTATTTATAATTTAATCCTATCAAAAACAATTCTAGTATTTATCCACGTTAAAATCTTCTAGAAATAGTAACACCCCGCTCCTAGTATAGGCGCTGCTCTGTTTTCCGAAGAAGTTTGTTAATGTTGCTTGAAAGGACAACTTAGAAAAGATCAATCAGCGCGATCTGCATGGAAACACGTGCCACTTAAGAAGCATTCCTTCCACCAACCAACGCAGAAGACGACAAATCAGCACTGCATTGTCTGACAAAACCATATATCAATTAAATTCATACACGTTTAACTAGTCAAGAACGTGAGTACAGAACTGCCACCAAACAAATACACCAATTAATTTTTAATTTCCATGAGGCTATAGTGTTCTACGCAGCGATTCCATCAGCAACACCAGCGACACCGACACAGGTAGTGAAGCAGGCGCCACACCACTCATCAGGTTTCGCCTCAGGTGACTCGGCCTCCGCGAACCACGGACACCGGAGCGCGTCCGCCGCGGTGAGCCTCCTGTCCGGTCTGCACGCCAGGAGCCCGCTCAAGACGTCGAACCCGGCAGCCGACAATGCGGGGAACATCTCCCGGAGCTGGCTGGGCGGCCTGCTTTTCTGGCAGAGCGCCGAGTCGGCCCGCGGCAGCCGCGCGAATCCCGGCCATGCCTTCATGCCCTGCATCCCGACCGTGTCGAACACCTTGTTCAGCTGGTCCATCTCTGCCCTCCCGGGGAACAGCGGCGCGCCGGTGAGGAGCTCGGCCATTATGCATCCGAGTGCCCACGTGTCGATGCGCGCGTCGTACTCCCGCGAGCCCAGGATAAGCTCCGGCGCGCGGTACCACAGCGTCGCCACGGGCGACGTGTACGGCGGCGCGTCGGCCGCCCTGGTGATGCGCGACATCCCAAAGTCGCAGATTTTGAGGTTACCGTGGTCGTCGACGAGGATGTTGTCCGGCTTGAGGTCCCGGTGCATGACTCCGAGCCCGTGCATCGCCCTGGCGCCGTCCAAGAGCTGCCGCATGAGCCGGCGCACCTCGGCCTCCGGGAAGGGCCGCCTGCCACGTTCCACCCTCATGACGTGCGTCAGGCTCGGCCCGACGTACTCCATCACGAGGAACGCGGAGGCGGAGTCGCGGTGGGCGGCGCGCAGCTCAACGAGGGACGGGTGGCCGCGGCACACCTCAAGGCAGCGTGCCTCGCGGAAGAAGTCCTCGGCGCGCGGGTCCTCGCCGTTGATCCCGTCGCGGAGGCGCTTGACGGCGACGGTCTCGCCGGTGCGGCTGTCGCGGGCCTTGTAGACGACCCCGGACGCGCCCTCGCCGATCTTGCCGAGCCTCTCGTAGTGCTCCATTGCCATTGCCATGGCGATGGCTCGGCCGCGGCGGGTCTTCGGTTCCTTGCGGTTTGTGTGGCGGCAGAGAGGGAGAGGCGCCTCGTACGCGGCTCCAGCCCGCGACTCAGTGCGGGTCTACGTTGCCAGCCTCACCTGTAAACGCGTTGACCGTTGTCAAATTTTAAACGGTTAGTTAGGTTCGGCCGGATGTGTTTGGCGTGGGCCGGGCTGGCGGCTTCACGCTTGGTTCGGCCTAGCGGGTTTAGCGTTTAGTTTGGTCGAGCGGTTCGGGCCGCCGCCGCCGACGACGGTGAGGGTCGTCGAAGGATGTGGAGTGGGTGCAACGGCAAGGGCGCCGTATCACCGGTAGCACGGCGAGATGGCGGTTGCAGCGTACCACCACAGCGCGTTACGCACGTGAGTACGTGACTGTCCAGGTGTGCACGTGAGGTGTTGGTAGAAATTATTAGAGTACATATTTGACAAGATTACAAGAGATAGAATAGAATTAATTAGAATGATTTGTATCTGATATGGTCCTTTTTATATCTCTAGTAACCTTTCACATTTGTATTAGATTGACTTGATATTCAAATCATATTGTGCTTTATATATATATATATATATATATATATATATATATATATATATATATATATATATATATATATATATATAGGAAAAATACTTTTTACACCGGGTGTAATTACACCCACCTCTAATATACCACCTAAACGAACTTGAAATACTCCTTTATCACTTTGGATATACTCCGGTGTAGAAAAGAGGCTTCTATATATATATATATATATATATATATATATATATATATATATATATATATATATATATGTAATTTTTTCATGTGGTTCATATTGAAGTATCTTATAATTAGTATATGAGTATATCCAAAGTGATAAAGGAGTATTTCAAGTTCGTTTAGGTGGTATATTAGAGGTGGGTGTAATTACACCGGTGTAGAAAGTATTTTTCCTATATATATATATATATATATATATATATATATATATATATATATATATATATATATATATATATATATATATATATATATATATATATATATATATCATTCGAGGCTCAAGCAATATATTCAACAATTATTTCAGTTATTCTATCTTTCATAGAAATGGCCATGAGGTATATTGAGAGATTTTGTGTGTCCGACATGCGAAAAAACTGACCTTGTTGATTAATTATGCACCCTTAATATGGTGGATTTCTAGAACCATTTGTTCATTGGGCCAGATGGCCCATTGGCCCAGATGGGATTCTCTTTGATTCTTTTGGTCGGAACACCAGAAAGCAAGCATTGCGGTAGCACCAGGAAGCATAATTCAGGCGACGAGTTGCAAATACAATTTTTACCAGAAAACTTAAGAAGCAAAAAATGTACAACCCCTCAGGGAGAAAAAAAAAGCAAGACAAGGAATCTCTCTAAGCAAAAATAACGGGCTTCAATTGTTCTTTCACTCTATGCGTACGATGAGTGAGATCATCTTTGAAGTGTGTCTTCCAATTAGAAAAAGACGGCTGCTGATTCTAAAATTTTTTCCAATTTCGTTGTTTCCAAATATTCTAAGCGGCTATGATAAAAACTTCCATAAAAAAGGAACTAAAAATTGTAAGCTAGTGATCTTGTAATACCTTATACCTTGCTGTATCTTTGTAGGTTTTTGTAGATCACTGTATCTTTGTAGTTTGTGGTTAGAAATTGTGAGCTAGTGATCTTGTTGTTTACTGTTTCTATTTTCATTTGTAAAACTTTTAAACATACGTCGAAGGAACTAAAAATAGCCTTGGTGGAGCTGATGTGGATGCTTGGCCAAGTATCCTAGGAGGCAGAGGACGTGCTGGATAAGCTGGATTGCTTCATCATACAGGACAAGCTTGATGGCATCTTTCATGGTGCTGCTCTTCACAATCAGCTCACTATTGATCATACTAATGGTAAGTGGCCTGCATCCTTTTCTTCTTCCCTTAAACATGTGCTCTTGATGAATGATGATGCATGGAACCCATAGAAACTGGTATTTAATAAAGCAGAAATTTCTGATAGAAAGAAGTCTTTGATTGCTCAACTGCAACCGTGTGTGCTCAAGGCTCTGGCTTGTTAAATCTGAACCATGGTGGCTCTGCACAAGTCTTGATTGCTTTGAACTGACCTATTAGCACATCAACACCGCACAGAATTCAGGCTCTATGGGAGGGATGACACATGTAACCCAAGTGTAATAGTCATCACTATTCACTAGTGGTAAGCAAAATCAGCCAATTTTAACTAAAATTAGGGTCTGTTTTTTTTTTGCTGTGGCTTTTGGCTGAAAATTTTGAATTTTAGCTGTTTACGACAGAGATTACGGAGAGAGATACTTGCTTGCGATTTTAGATGATACAGATATTGGACTTTTAACGTGTACTATAATTAACTTGTAGGCTCCATCTTAAAAAAAATACTCCGTTTAAAAGTTAAGTACTATAGCAAAAAACAAAAGCTATTTTAAAAAGCTGAAAAGAACAATCCCTTATTCCCCTCAGGCCCCTGTATGAGTGCCTGAGTAGAGCTAAAAGTTGTTTACACTCATCTCTGTCACAATCTCATGTATCGTCCAAATCAAGGAAAAAAACCTTTTCCGAAATCAGTCATTGTTCTAAAAACGTTTAAAATCGGAGTTGTTTGCTTCATTCGTTTTATTTCTTTATATTAACTCCAAGGTACACAGTACTCGCCGTATGATCATTGCTCAGCTGCGGTTTCATGCTTGAGCCACCCTCCATCATTGCATCGGAGTGATGGACGACGGCTCCTCAGAGCAGTGAACTGCCTCGCAAATCACCTTGACATTTCTGCCGTATCTCCATGCACGCTCCTCAGAATAAGGAACCCAGATCCTTGTAGGCCCTGTTAAAAATTAGGATATCTAGGAGGAACTGGATATCAATCTAATTAAGAAGAATAGAATAAAGAACCCAGATCCGTGTAGGCCCTGTTAAAAATTAGGATATCTAGGAGGAACTGGATATCAATCTAATTAAGAAGAATAGAATAAAGAACCCAGATCCGTGTAGGCCCTGTTAAAAATTAGGATATCTAGGAGGAACTGGATATCAATCTAATTAAGAAGTATAGGTACCTAAATTCGAGCTGAGGAGGACACGAACCTGTATGGTGGGAGTGTACGTCCACACCTTCTACCAACTGAGCTAGCCTAGACCCGGTTAGGAAAGCAAAAAAATACACAAGAATTTCGTAGGAAATACGAGTCTTGCGGCAATCCAGGAAACGGTCGTGTGCTCTAAATAGGGCCTTAATAATAGTAAGCATCTCGAGCGTTATCATTAAGTCGAATGTGTCACTTGTTAGTAAAGGGGAAGACAAGTGAGAAATCTCTGAATAATAGAGGATTAGTCTCAGAAAATCAGAATAACCCTAGAAAATATTTTGCAAGTAAGACATGGCAGTTGTCCTTGACTTTCCTATACTGAAATTGCGCTACTATAAAAGAGCATCACAATGTTTGCCATTTACAAAAAAAAAAAAAGAAATTTAACTATTTTGCGTATCGTCTCTTTTTTCTCTCTTCTTCCAGACAATTAGAGCACAAAATTTGGTTAACTTGCGGAGTATATCAAAAACAATCTTCAATATTTTTTGCAACAATTTTTGAAGTTTTAATGGTAATTTGTACTAGATAGCAACTCAAGGGTGAATCAACATTGGTGATATGACTATGCTCATTTTAATCACAAAGTCAATTATCGGAAGATGCATAAAGCACAGATATGTTGTTAGAAATAGGCCCATAAAATGATGTTCATTTTCTTAATTCCAAAATATGCAAGATTTAGTATCATATTGCTAAGATAAGGTGGGAGAAACTAATTTATAAGGTGGAGTCTATGCTACTTCTTGAATTATAGATGTGGATGGCATGAGAATGGCTTTGACTAATCACACAAGCACGTATGCACGTGCAGTGGATGGCATGAGGATGGCTTTGACTAATCACACAAGCACGTATGCACGTGCACATGCGTATTTTCGCGTAACTTGTGACCTGTGACGCGTGACCGTGGCACACCACTTGACAGACTAAGTCCATTTTTATTTTTACTGAACCGTGCAAATTAGGGCTTTATTTGGTTTGATGACAGGCAATTACCAGTGGGTAAATGGCTGGTTAAATATGTCAAATACCAGTGGATAAATGACTGTTTTAATTATATCAGTTATCAGTCTGTGTGTGTGTGTATATATATATATATATATATATATAATATATATATATATATATGCCTTGAGACGTCCAGAGCATACAGTCAAGAATCTCTCTGCCTCCATTTTCTTCCTCCTTGTGCTGTTGTGCTGCGCTGTCTGAATCTCGTCGACTCTTCTTTCCAGCGTGCACCGTGAAAAAGGGGAGCGGTATCTCTGAGCCGTTGCTATCGTAAAGACCTGTACGGGGTGACAATAACGTTTCTAGGCAGCGCACATCTGCGCAGTCACTGCACTGCATCATCTACGTTCTGCACTGTATCGAGCCTACACTGCTTCCTGTTCTTCGTCAAGCCCAACAGTAAGTTGATCGCGCGTTCGATTGACTTTGATACTTAAATATCTTTTTGTTTTCTTTTCTGAAGTACAATGAGTAGCCTGCTATTAATTATATATTTTGCATCACTAGGTATACGTGAGGCAGCCACAAGGTATACAATAAAGACTGCTCACGTATGCTCACATGCTAACACTAAGAACAGAAACATGCGAGCCGTTTCCCATTAGGACAGAGGAAGTCCATGCTACTTAGTAAGAAGAAAACAAGAAAATATCAGAACATACATGAACATTAGCACCAATATCTACCCACCAATCAGTGGATTGACATGCTGAAAAGACAACAAGTGGATTATCATACCCTTCTAAAGTCGAGACCTCGTCTATGATTATGTTGATAGCCTTCTTCTTTTGTTGTTCACCATCTCTAATTTTGCGGAAACGACAGTCCTTCGCCGTATGACCATCTTTTCCGCACATAAAGTAGGTGATATCCTTCAAATCCTTTTTCTCAATTTTCTTCTTAAAACTAGTTGTTTTGTTTGGTTTGTTAGATTTATACTTCTTTACTGCAGTCTTTTTCTCTATGAAATTTGCATTGTTCTGGTCAGATATGCTTGGTGTATCTTTTGCTCTTGTTTTTTCTTCCACATCAAGGGTAGCAATGAGATCCTCAACAGAAATCTTTTCTTTCTTGTATTTCAAACTAGTGGCAGAATCCCACCAATGAGAGAGTTTAACAACAATGCCCACAGCCACAAATTTAGGAGGCAACACATAGCCCAGATACGCAATCTCACCGACTAGTAGCTGGAGGTCGTGAACTTGTCCAACAATGGATTTCGCCTCATCCATGTTAAAGTCAAAAAAGTTGCTCACACATGTAGAGCCAGCGACCTGCCTCTACCTCAGTATATTTGTGCTCTAGTACATCCCACAATCTGTGGCGGACTTATAATCCATGTACATATCGTAGAGCTGGTCTGCCAAAATAGTAAAAATACAACCTAGAGCAGTGTTGTTTGTATTATCAAATTGCATAAACTGCTCAACCGTAAATGGATACTGTGGGTAGATAACCCACCACAGCCCAGAGACATGAGCCAAAACTTGGCTCTAGTCTGCCATTTATGAAAGTTCTGTCCAGAAAATCTCAGATTTCATCGCATCAGAAGCACTAACCATTTCTGTATTGCAATAAAGTTCACAATAAGGTTTCTAGAATGTTGAAAATATAGGCAATATTTTAATTCTAAGTTTTACTAGGAGACAAATACCATAAACTAGTGATGTAAAACACATAATTAATAGCAGGTTACTCATTGTACTTCAGAAAAGAAAACATAAAGATATAACAATATCAAAGTCGATCGAACACGCGAACGACTTACTGTTGGGCTTGATGAAGAACAGGAAGCAGTGCAGATTCGATGTAGTACAGAACGTAGATGACGCAGTGCAGTGACCGCGCAGATGTGCGTTGCCCAAAAACCTTATTGTCACCCCGTGCAGGTCTTAACGATAGCAACGACTCGAAGATACCACTTCCATTCTTCACGGTGCATGTTGAGAAGAAGAGTCGACAAGATTCAGACGACACGGCACAACAACATAAGGAGGAAGAGAATGGAGGCAGAGAGATTCTTGGCTGTATGCTCTAGATGTCTCTAGGTGTGTGTGTGTGTATATATATATATATATATATAGACTGATAACTGATATGATTAAAATAGTCATTTACCCATTGGTAACTAACATATTTAACCAGCCATTTACCCATTGGTAACTGCTTGTCATCAAACCCAATAAAGCCCCAATTCAAACATTTGAATCTCATTCAAACAGAGAGAGAGAGATGCATGGTTCAGTAAAAATAAAGGTGGATTTAATCTACCAAGTGGCGTGCCATGTCACAACACGATCGCAAGTTACAAGTCACGTGATTTTCATGCAAAAATACGCGAATACGCGCGCACACGTGTGTGATTAGCCAAAACCATCCTCGTGCCATCCATATCCATAATTCAAGGAGTGACGTGGACTCCACTTTATAAATTGGTCTCCCCACCTTAACTTAGAAATATGGTACTAAACTTTGCATGCTTTGGAATTAAGAAAATGAGCCCCATTTTATGGGCCTATTTCTAACATATAGTACATACATAGGTCTATCTATAAAATAACTAAAATAACAGACAAACTAATTTGATGCGAACTTTGGCAAGTCTTGATTATTTCCTAACAAGCTTCTGTCTGCATGGGCTACCCAACATCACAAAGAGCATCAGTGAGGATTTTAAGCTTATGACAATACGCATAGACTGGCAGTTCACCCTGAATGAGTGCGCAAAACTTGGCCTTGAGGTAGATCATGTGACTTTCCTTGTTGTCGAGGAAGATTTCTTTAGTGTTGGTCCACAAGGAACGAGTCGATTGATCGGGCTCCATGTTGATGTCGAGGATCTCATTGGAGATGGACTTATAGAGCCATGTGAGGACTGTGAAGTCCTATTGTGCCCAGTCAACATCATCCTTATGTGTTGGAGTGTCATCGATGTAGTGGAGAAGCCTGAATTTGTTGAGCATGATGGTAAAGAACGTGTACCACTTGGTGTAATTCGAGGCTTTGAGATCAAGGGTGTTGAGACCCAAATATGCAAATTCGGATTCTCTGTGTAAACTGCACTAGTCCAGGATCACGCTAGTACACAAAGTCAAACATAGATGTAACCACAACCATATACACGCTAAAATAAAGGGAAACATCAAATATCGATAAATATCCAAAGTACGATCTTATGGCCAAGTTTACAATATCACTAGCCCGAAGGGCTTAAAGTCTAGCAGCGAAAAACAAAATAAGCGTAGTAGCCATTCGACATGCCCATAGGCAATCGACTGAGGAGCGAAGTTCTAATCCATGAAATCGTCGAAGTACTCTCCGTCTGGTACCTCCTGCTTGTAATACTCCTCCTCCTCAACTGAGTAACAAAGGCGTAAAGCCGTGAGTACACTGGTACTCAACAAGTCGTTTGTAACAAATGAATGCAATATAATATACAAGGTTTACAAATAGAGGGCTGAAAAGTTAATTTGCATAAAATGATATTTTAAGATAAATACAATAGATAGATTGAAAGCGAACTTTAATGAAAACAATAATAAATAAATAATCAACGGAACTGAAATAAATCGCTTGTGAACCTCCCATCTACAAGCTAAACCAGCAGTGAACTACCCGTTCACTTTTCAACCATAGACCACAAGTTTATACGAAATCACTAACCCTCGTGTGAAATTACCGAGCATTGTCCATAACCGGCGACGTGGCTATTTGAATAGTTTTACACTCTGCAGAGATTACACAACTATACCCACACGATGTGATTAACCTCGTACTAAGGAAATCACAACAAGGCCTTTACAAAGTTCAATTCCAACTCAACCCCACTCGCTAGGGTTTCGTATCACATCCCCTTGCGCCACATGGAAATCAGCAACCATGTTCATCACAATACGACATTAAAGTTGAAATATCCCAAATTAATCAGTCAGATCTATCCCATACTAGACATGTGGTTTACACGATAAAGCTCAGATCAATGGCGCACAAAGTTAAGTCCTAAATCTACCCAGGCGAGACTGCCATATCCCACGAAGTGAACCTGCACTTCCTCATTTACAGCACGATCACTCACCCGAGTAAAAAATCAATATCGTATAACCACGCCAATGACACACCAATATCATGGCACAAATTTTAATAAATGTGGCACCAACCACGGTTCCATAATTCATTAAGTCAAGTTAAATATTCACATGTGATGATAAACCCTTTTGTGAAATAAGCAAGACTAGGCATTCTAATCGTACCATCCATGTGACATCTAATATAGCATCACTATTAAATTTTCCAACCTATGGTGACAATGGCATCATAGCATTCAAAGTTATCAAGGAGGAATTATTCAATTTAGAACTATAACTACTAGTACAAGGGTTTGTATTAAAATAGCGATGTACGATAAGGTAAATCAAAATAATTAAATAATAGATTGTAAACTGGGCTCAACATGATCAAAGGTTACGACTTGCCTTGGTTATGCTCAGCGAGGTACTCGGTGTCTTCTGGCGTCGCTCCTGCTCTTCCGGAATCGGAATCTAACAAGAGAGAAAATGACCAAAATAATAAAATTAGATAAAATAATAAACAAAAGAGCTCCAAAAACCTTGAAACTAGAACTAAAAGGTAGATCTCGATTTTAGATAAATTTAGAAAAAAAGAACGGGGTCAATCGGAGTTAGGATGAAGGAGAACGGGATTTCAAAAAATTAACCATAAAGAAAATACTGAAAAATCAGAAAATTTATTGTGCTGTGATCCCGGTGCATGGAGAAACAAGTCCACGGTGGACCCGGTCCACGGGATAGTGCATGCGGGCGGCGGCACTGACGCGGCGACCTAGGGCTGACGTGGTAGGACGTGGTGCTGACACGTGGTATTGCTGACGTGGCAGCTGACGTGGCGCCGGGGGTCGAATTTTGCTGATGTGGTACTAGGGTTGATGTGGCTGCTAACGTGTCTTGGGTTGACGTGGCAGGCTTGGGCGCGGCGGAGGCGGTGGGATCTGACGGCTGATGAAGTGACGCGTGGCAAGGTCTAGACCGTGGGTCCAGATCTGGATGAGTAGCTATGATCGAGCGGTGGGGGCGCGGATCGCTGACGCGTGGCGGGACGTGCCGTGCGAAGCGACGTGGACGCAGCGCGAGCGCGGGTGCAGATATACATGGGACATATACACGTGAACAGTGCCCGATAATGCATCCATACGATGATATCACTAACATATTCAACTCAAATTTGACAACATTCAATTCAAGAAAATCATGAACTTTCAACTCAAAACTGCTTTTGTCAACTTGAAACAAGTAACTTTTAACTCAAATTCAAAGGTTTTCAACTCGAACTTTCAATTGGTTGGGGGTGGGGGAGCATGGCAGTGGCAAAGCTTGGAAAGGGAGGTTGCCCTCTGGCATGGAGAGGCCTTGAGAGGGAGTGCATATAGCTACCCAGGCGGCCAGCAATTTTCACCTTAAGAAAATGGCCAACCTTTCATTTCCAAATTATACAATATTGATCCCATGTAAATTAATTCCATCCAAGCAAGAGATTAACACTCTCAAGTTACAACTAGGGAAAAACCTTTTGGATTGAAAAAATTTTCGTCATGTAGCGAAACAGACGAAAGGAACAAAATTTTGAAATTTTGTTCAAAATTTCGGATGAAAATTTCAAACATCACTTGAATTTTGACAAAATTTAACCAAATTTAACAAAATTTTCAGCGCGCCACGAGGCGGATGGGGATGGGGAGGGTCGCCATTGGCTGAGGTGACGACGATAGCAGCCATGGACAACACAGAGGCTACGCAAGGAGAGAAGTAGTAGCAGGAGTTGCCGGTGGAGTGGACGGCACAGAACGGGTTTTTCACCACGCAGACGGCGGAGTCGACCAAGGAGAAGAAGAACCGCACCGAGAAAAACAACCGCTGGTTAGCTGGAAGCTCTGCAACTTGAGTGCCGACGCGGACTACATCCCATGCCTGGACAACGAGGTCGCCATTAAGAAGCTCAAAACCAACACGCACTACGAGCACCGAGAGCGGCACTACCCCGCTGACCCGTCGACGTGCCTCATCTCAGTGCCGGTGGCGTACAAGGAGCCGATCCGATGGCTGCTCAACCGCGACAAGATCCAAAACTGGGTGAAGGTCTTCAGCGAGTACCTCACCTTCCCCGGCGGTGGCACTTAGTTGGGATGGCGATGGGGAGGAAATGAGGAAGGGGAATTGGGGAATTTAGGGTTGAGCTTGAGCCACCGATTAGCTCCATCGATTGGTGTGGAGCTGAGCCTAGGCTGGGAGTGTGGAGTGGCCTTGTGGGCTGGCTTCTCTACAAGGGGGGTTTCCTGGTTTGGCGCCCAATTCAATTACACTCGAATTTTTTGACTAAATGACGGTATTTTCGGTAGGCAACGAAAGGAACGAAAAAACTACATTTTACCAAAATTTCAACGAAATTGTTAACCCTGGTTACAACACCATCCATCCATCCATCCATCACCCTTGTGCAAATCATTTATACACGCACTCAAACAGCCACCACATCATCTAGCGATGCACACAAGCACGCACTCATGTAGTTACACTCGTACAAGATTCTCTTCTACTTGAAGTAGTACGGGAGGTCGAGCACGTAAAGGAGAAAGTAGGCCCAGATGACGCCGGAGATGCCGCCGAAGAAGAACCCTCCGGTGAACTGCGCCCACCCGTCGGCGGTCTGCAGCTTGTCAGCCTCCTTCTTGCGGCCCGTGAGCGTCAGCGTCGGCGCGGTGGACGGCTCGCCCTCATTGAACGAGGCGACGCCGTACATGGTGAGGCAGACGCTGAGGATGACGATGAGCCCGGCCGCGCCGAGGGCGCCTGCCTGGCCGTGCACCGGCGTGTTGCGGAGCGGGCCGGTGAGCGCGAAGGGGCCGACGAGGAGGTAGCCGTGCGCCAGGCCGACCTCGATGCCGCGGAGGAGCGGGCTCACGGCTGTGCGGTACGCCGGGAGGTTGGAGAGGTACCACGCGATGAGCGGGCTGGAGGTGACGGGCGTCTCCAGGCTGCCGATGAAGGGGTCGCCGTTGATGGGTTGGATCACCTGGTACGTTGGCTGTGCAAGAGACGCAAGAATAATACATCAGATAAGGAATTTACCGTCCGCTTCGAACAAATGATTTACGTAGAAATATCGGAGGAACTGTGCTGTTTCATACAAAATTTGCATTCTCTTATAAGATTTATATGTATGAAGTTGGTAGGTAGTTCGAGACATGTATAGTTCATTTGATTCGAACGAAAGTTAAGGTTGATAATGTTTATGTGATCAAACTCGATCCTACAGTGTATGATCAAGACATATAGCTGACATTCAGGTTTGGGCATGAAATTGCACCTATTTTCTCCTAACTCGGGCAAAAAATAGCCGCCTTGAAATCAAGAACTATATATACTACTTGCT